>PVJH01007743.1:0-45649 GCA_004026705.1 Nesogale talazaci
CCCCCAATAAAATGATTTTTAATTAAAAAAATCTAAATATTAAAAAAATAATAAAACAAAATGTGTTTACTAGGTGGATACCTCTTGCTCAGAATATAGCCCTCTGGAACAGTCTGGGTGACCCATTTCCTGAAACCGGAGGACAGAAGCGAATCGGGCATCTCTGGCCACATGAGTCACGGCCCCGTCCGAAGAATGTGGACACTAAACTGAAGCTCTCCTCCCCAAGACGCCGCCGGCAAGATTTATGACATCCACAAACACGAGCTACGTTGGAAGAACGCCTTGCTGCTCTTTGGTACACCCAGTCATGGGAGCAGGGGTGGGGGGGTGGGAGTGGGCTGCGATTCCTCCCCTCCCAACATGTTTCTGAAGGGTCGTGCTCAGCCTGACACACCGAGGACAGGCAGCCAATGAATGGATAGGGGATGGATGGTCCAGCATCCAGGAAGGTTTGCAGAGCTCACTGTCAATGTTCAGGATCATACCATTTTCCTTCTCCCTTTATTACCCCCCCTGCGGACCCCTCTCCCCCACCCTGCTTTCTCTGTACTATGACAGACAGAGCTTTTGTCTTTCCCACTCCGCTATCTGATTTCATCTAGGTGGTCTCTGCTACTGTTGGGACTCCACGGAATCCGGCGCCAGTGACGCTGTGACAGGTTCCAGAGCCTGGCCCTGCGAACTGGCAGTTAGTTCCCCCTTCCTGTCTCTTGGAACACGGCAACCGGAAGGATCTGAGCTGCCCTGTGAGGCCAGCACCAGTGAGAGAATAGCTGAAGATAGGGCGCCATCAAGAGTATGGACACAGCCTCTCTCGCAGGAGGGAGGCCACCTGGACCCTTCAGACCGGCTCAGCTGACAGGCTACTTGCCACCCACCACCCCACGGAGAACGGAAGACCAGCCACGCCAAAACCTGCCCCAAATTCCTGCTCCACGCAATTGTGTAATTAAATTAAAAAAAAAAAAAGCAGTCCTGGGAAAAACTTGTCCAGCAACAATTGGTCCTGAAAACACGGTCCTTTCTCTCTGTGCCCTCTCCTCCCTTCTGGAGAATGAGTGGAGGAAACCACAACTGGCCCTCGTACTCACACCACCAGACCCTGCACTCTGAAGCCAGCCCCGACAGATTCTTGGTGGGGAGAAACTGGCTTGCAGGGAAAGGCTGCCACCGCTGGCAAAGCCCCCCATCAGCTCTGACACCCAGAAGGCCACCAAGCCCCGCCCTGCCCAGCCACGGAAGGCCTTACCTGCCGCATAAGTTCCTCTTGGCGCATCCGGATCCTCTCTCTCTCCATCTGGATCCTCTGCAGGCGCAGCTTCTGCTGCTGCTGCTGCTGGGTGGTCAGCGCATTGGGCATGGGCATCAGGCCCGCCGGGGGGCTGTGGGCAGGGTGGCCCTGCGAACTCAGGCCGTTGGCTGCCATCTGCTGCTGGTGTGGATGAGCCATCACTAAAGGGAGGCAAGAACACGCAGAGTCAGGGGCCAGGACCACCATGTGCTGTGCAAGTGAGGCCACTGCGACAGCTGACACTCCTCGTGCCTGGTTTCGCATGCTGTTCAAATCCTCATGCCCACCTTGCCCTGTCTGCAGACCGTCCAGGAGACATGGTGAAGGAACGGTCTCTCACTGGCAAGCCTACAGAACACCACGGTCGGGAGAGGCAGACTCTCTCTCTTCTCCCTCCCGTTGCTCACCCGGCACTCCCTGGGGCGCCATTCCAAGTGTCAGATATGCCGGTGACCAGGCAGATTGAAAAGGTACTTAGCAAATGTCTTTCCAGGCGACGGGCTAAAAGATCTATGGTATGTAACGTCCGGGTTCTCCGTTCACATCGGTCACCCTGCTAATCACCTGATCACCCACGGGCAACTGAACGGCATACAGCGAGAAGTTGCAGAAATGGAGCCGGCGCATAAAATAACGCCTTGCTAGCTTGCCCCCCACACCCCCTCCGCCCTGCTATGTGCGCGGATAAATGGAAAGATGCATCTGTCCTGATTATGCGCTCTAGGAAAGTTTGAAGTGGTAGGCTGCTTTAAGAGGCACACTCAGTTTTCAAAATGCACTTGATGGAGGGACACCAACGATGGAATGTGCGGAGACCTCGTGGTTACATGTTGGGTTGCTATGTACGAAGACTGTGGTTCAAAACCACCAGCCACTGAGTGGTAGAAAGACGAGGCTTTCTGCTCCCGCAAAAAGCTACTGTCCGGGGAACACAAAGGGGCGGTGGCTTTCTGCTCCCGCAAAAAGCTACTGTCCGGGGAACACAAAGGGGCAGTGCCAGCCTCTCTTACGAAGTGGTTATGAAGCAGGATTGACTTGGTGGCAGAGAGTGAATGAATTTTGACCTGGGGGCTGGAACGTAGTCATTGTGGCCCATACATTTAAAAAGGCAGATTGTGTGAAAATAGAAACAGAGGCCAAGATTTTAGGATATACATGTCTATGTGAATAAACAGATGTGTGTGACTATGTAAGTATGTATCTCTATATGTCTAGACTTGCAAAAATAAATGTATACATGTACACATCTATTCTAACAAATAAACACTGAATAGGCTATAAAATATTGGTGAAAGAATTCGAAAGCAGCTACTTCTTCAAGTTGAAGAGATGCTTCTATCACCTCTTCAAAAACAGAGGCAGATGCTGCCCAGCTATCAATTGGAAATAGTGTCTGTGGTCTTAAAGACTGGTATTCAAACAAGCAGTCATCGAAAGGAGCCATCAACTAAGTCCACATGGAAGAAGCACACCAGCCCATGTGAACCAAGGATGACAAAAACAAACTTCAAATATGATGAAGGGGACAGTCTCAGAGCTTAAATAGTCAACACCCAGTTGGTTGGGTGGCCGTGGAGGCCAGTGGGGACCCAAAATCTATCTGCAGAGTGTCTGGTCAGATTACGCCTTTGACAGGTCCCCTCTAGACACAGGGGAGAGACTCACACAGAGAGATCACTGCAAACTTGATTGACGTGGATTGAACCACAGTATACTATGATACTTGGTCAGTTGATCCCTCTCTTGACCCAACCTGAATTTTCTCTAGTTGCAAATATATCTTGCTTGTACCACAACAGAAACTGAGACAGCTCAGGAGATGATCTGACGAGCAAATAAAACTCATTGGCTCTGTCTTAAGCACTTGGTTTGAAAACAGAAGAATGGATTTTTTTAAAGTGTGGAGTAATTCATTTGATCGGTGCCAAATCACCCAAATGAGCGTTTCACTTCTTCAGCTTGTTAGAGCATCAAGGTGATCTCTAGCTGATGGACTGTGGAGGGAGGTTAGGAATGATACATTCAAGTAAGATGAAATCCAGATACCCAAAAGGCTTAATTCATAAAGCATGTCAGGTCTGAAGAGAGAGGCCTCATGGGAATATAGCGATTATTTCAAGGCATGGGCATTTCTGAATCTTCTGAAAATATGTGCCTATTTTTCTTTAGAGCCAGAAAAAAAGATGTCCAGTTATGTCTGTAAGAGAAAAGTGCAAGCTGATTATTTCCAATACTAGAGTTCCCCAGATTTGAATGGAGAGGCATGAAAGGTTCAAGTTATGAACTCTATGCTAATTTTATACATACTTGGAGGAGTTAAAGATAACTGGGGCAGGTCTTTGAAACATATTGACACAATAAAAAAGCTGGAATGGTGAGCATCTTCTGTGACTTATGCAGATTGCCCTGGTCAGTGTACGAAACATTACATCAGGTTTACTCACAGTCTACTCTGTTATTCAAATCAGATACTGCTCATTGGACTAGGGCCAGAATCTGTCTGTATCTGGGGAGCTTAGGATAGGATGAAGACCTCTTCTTAAGCCATCTCTGCTAGTCTTCAAAACACCAGGCATTCTACAGTCCTCCAGAGACCCACTCCACAAGAATGCTGAAGAGGCTGGTGTGGAAGTTACATAGTTTCATACGATCTACACTGGATAAAGAATACAGGGGTGGAGTCTAGCCTGTCAATCAGGTCACAGCCTGATGATCACTTCTTGTGGGTGTGGCCTTCTCATGAGGATTCTGGGAATTTCCTTTCTTTGTCTCCTAGAGGCGGGTCTGGGTCTCTCTCTCTCCCCCCCCCCTCTCTCCCCTTCACCTTCCTATGGAGAAGACAGACTCAGAGAGCTGGAGGAGCCACGTAGAGACCCATGCCAACGCTGAGATGCTTCCATTGCCACTGGGTCTGCAAGATTTTGCACCCACCAGGCTGTGTTCTTCCTGCGCTCAGCATGATTGCATGTGCTGCATGAGTCCAAAGAGGATTTTGTGGACTAATATTGGGCATATGGGCTAATATTGGACTTATGGACCTGATGTGGAGTTGCCCCGTTATATAAAGCTCTCTCTCAGGCAGAGGGGGGTAGGGTACCCTCTCTCTCTCTGTCTCTCTCTTTCTTGTACACATAGATGAGTGTCTCTGGACTTGTTTCTTGATTCAACCTGGCCGGACACAGTTGGTTTGGTACCACTTAGTGTTTCATTTTGATCATTCAGATTCCGCCGCTCTGGTTAGTAGGAACTGTAGAGACTGAGAAAGAGTGGGATGCAATCGTGGCTTTGTCTCCAAAGCACAGCACACACCAACAGAAGGGTGTGTCTGGGTGCTCACTGTGGTACTGTGTGTGATGTAAGCACGGGCATGCTCCCTGAGGCTGTGCGGCGTCTGCACCACATGTCTCTGGAAGGAAGCACAAGAAAATGAGAGCAGGGAGTGTGTGCCTCTCGAGAGGAAACTGGGAGCCTGCCATGGGAGGAGATTGTCCTTTTCCTCTGCTAAACTTTGATGTTTTCCCACATGCATCTATTGTTTAAATCAAACATAGATGAAAGTATGAAAGCAAAACAAAACACCCCACAAACCACCATGTTTGCTTTGGCCATGTATGTGTCACACTCACCATTCTCTTGGTGGAAAGAGGTACCTCTCTTTTGTTTGAGAAAGAAAGAATAAGACCGAGACATCAAGATTGTTTGAGCTAAGAGGGTATGTATGCATTGTCCTCACCGTGGAGATGGGGAAACTAACAGTCAGAGAAGGAGGCCAAGGTCCCAACATATGTCAGAGGCCTAGTGTATGAGTCTAGTGTATGAGGCCTAGTGTATGAGGGTAAGCGAGAGAAACAAATCCATAGACACACATATGTATATGAGGGGGAGGTTTATATACAAGAGCAATTAAACATTGAGAAAGCAGCCCAACCCAGTCCCGTCCAAGGTCATAAGTCCAATATTAGCCTATATGTCTGATACCAATCCATAAGTGCTCTTCAGACTCATGAAGCACATGCAATGATACCAGGACCATCACAGGCCAGTACGTGCAGAGTCTTGTGTGTCCTGTGGCAGTAGAAATATCTCAGCACTGACAGGGGTATCCCTGTGACTCCTTCAGTTTCTGGGGCTCAGGGTCTATCAGCATGCTTCCATGTGTCTTGTCAGTTGTACGTCTCCCAGGGAATCAGCATTGTGTCTTGTCAGAAGAGCATCTCCAAGGGATGGAGGAGTGAGTGTCTCACCTCCAAAGGGGAAGTACAGCTGGATTTCCCAGAATTCTCAGGAGAAAGTCATGCCCACACAGAGGTTTCATTGGCTATCTCCAGATTGACAGGCTAGACTCCACCCTTACACTCCCAATCCTCAAATTGAGACCAGATTAGGTGACTGCCATGCCTAATCAAAGGATGCCTTGATTCCATGTCCTCAATTCCACCTGTGGCTAAGCCACTGCTCCCTGATGCCCTTTAATTCAAGTCATCAGCAAGCTTTCTCTGAGGAGAACAGAAGCTCAGGAGTTTCGCTGCGGACTGAACTCCTTGCTGGCGATCACATCTGAGCAGTTTAGTTTGTTCAGATTCTACAGAGGACTCCTGATCAAAAGGGGGGGGGGGGCGATGTAGGAATTTCAAATTCTCAATAGTTCCAGATACTATCTGCTTTAAGATCATTTCTAGGGCTGAGCCCTGGTGGCGTAAGTGGTTGAGTGTGGGACTGCGGCCCGTGGGCTTGGTGTTTCAAATCCATTGGCGGTTCTCAGGAGCAGCGCTGGGTAGCTCCCACGATCACCAGAAGCAATGATGCCCCCTCCCTCCAAAAAAAAAAGATCATTTCTAAACCTAAAACAAGAACTATTCCCTGATGTCTTTTTAAAAGCAAGCAATCGCCTTGCTTATCCAGTGAAGAGTTTTTCTGCCTAGAACATCATGCTCCTTTCAGATCCGGGTCTCCATAGGATCAAGCTGGCAGCGGCAGCTCAGAAGACCAGATGGAAACCTGGTGGCTGAGGCCAGTGTGCTTAGACCAGGGAGGGAACCTCTCAGCAAAGGAGGAAGTGTCTGGTTGCAGAGCTTGAAGAATGGAATCAGAATCACTGAATTGTACATGGAGAAATTTGAATGACTGTGTGTTTGTGCTGTGTGGTTATTCTCAAAATAGCAAAGATGGCATAAAATAGTACATTATTTTAAAAAACAGAGCAAAACAAACAAACAAAAACACCGCTTTTGTTCTCCGCTGAGAGACACAATGAGGAGGTTGAGGCCAGAGGAAGAAGGTGGAAGCCTCAGAAAGGCAGGGGAAAGCAAGACATCTTAATATTGCAATGGACAGACTACTCCTTGGGCTAATCTTCCAGCACATTTTAGAGAAAGAACAACTGTCCCACTTCCAAAAAAAAAAAAAAAAAGAGCCAAGTATCGGAAATGTTTAAGTATCTGAAGCCAAACCGGATTAAGGGCAGACTGCCATGAACATTCTCACAAAGGCAAGAGACCTCTTTGGTGCTAACCCTCTGTCCGTCCCCACACAAAGGAATGGCTCAGACAGAAGATGTCTCCATCAAAACAGAAATGGATCCAAGCTAAAGTGGGCACGTGTCGTTTCGTTCTATGTCTTTTCTCTTTGCAAGAGTCGGAATTTAAATCCACATCACCTATCTTTCTCTTTATGATGGTTTTCATCTCCTTTTATTGCTTGGTTGCTGATATTTTGCGATGGGCTTTGCCTCCTGTCTTTTTGCTCATGGGCATATCATTCCCTGTAGGGGATTAGCTGGGTAATAGTCTAAAAATCAAGCTCCAGGAAAAACCTGCCCTGCACGTGAGCATCCTCAAGGGCGTCCCTGTGGTCCCGTAGCTGTGTCCACGATAAACGGGAGCCCCGCTGGGTGGCACGGTGAGACATGTGTCAAACAGTTACCTGCAAGGTCGGCCATTCGAACCTGGGCACCGCTGTGCTGGGGAGATAGGAGCTCTCTGCTCCGGTCAAGACTGAGAGCCTGGGAGGCCCAGGAGCCACTCCTTTCTGACTCTTTGACAGTGGGGTGGCCTGGGTCTGCCGGGCTCCCAAAGGAGACAGCATGGGCGTTGGGAGATGCCAGGGTGATTCCTGTGGGCTTTGGAGCTCTGGTTCCTGCTTCCAGGACCGCGCACATGGGCACAGCCGCTGGTCAGTGCCGGCGAGCACAGCCAGTCACTTTGACAAAGGTCCGGGAGGACCCTGGCTCTGCTCTGAGGCCTGTTTGGGATTGGAGCAGCAAACCTAGAAAAGGAAAAGACTTCCTCCTGGAACTTCTGCCTTCTGCGGCAGCACCCGAAAAAAAACAGCCAGGGGGCACAGAGAAAGTTCTTTGGTGGCTGCCACCAGCCAGAAGCTGCCCATGTGCCACTGGGACTAATGCAGAAATGTCTTTTTGACCTCAGAAAGGCTCGGTGGCTTGTTACCCTGTGTCTTGGGCTTACTCTTCTTGTTTTTAAAATAGGCTTTGGAGACACACACACACACACACACACACACACAACCAAAGTGTAGATTAGCCTCAGAAGCCCAGCATCACAGAGCTGGCTGGGCGTTGGTTGTAGGAAGAAGACTCAGTGCTCCAAGGGCTCACAGGCCCCTGATGCTTAGAGAGACACAGGGATGAGCTTGACCCTCTCTGGGGAGCACTAGAACTGAATGTGATTACACAGCTCGTTTTAAAGGTGATTTAGCCTTGGGGGGATGGGGAACAAAAAGAAGGTACCATGCCACTTAGTAGCAGGTGTTAAAAATCAGAGGAACTGGGTGAGAAGGTCTACAGGAACAGGGGCTGTCTCCACTCTCGCCCACATGTCTCCGAGTCTGCTCTGATGGATAAGATGTGTGGATGTGTGCACCCTGTGGTTTGACTGGGTGTCTGATGCAAGTGGCCCTCTGCCTTTAAGACTTACAACGAATTAGTTTCTCAAACTCACGGCCAGTCAGTTCTGACTCTAAGCGACCCTATAGAGCAGAGTAGACCACCCCTCTAGGTTTCGAAGACTGGAATTCTATGGCAGGAAAAAGCCCCTTTTCTCTCCCAAGTCCCGGTAGGTAGTTTTGAGCACCTGCCCTTGACTTTCGCCGCCAATGGGTAACCACGACACCAGCTGGGCTCCCTAAGAATTAGTGTGGGGAAGGTTAGGAATAGATACAATCCTCAAAAGTAAATACGCTCTATTGTGTGTTCCAAGGGAGCCCATAAGGAATTAAGCTAGACAATCACAATCCAACCTGCGGATCCCAGAAGTAATGCTGGGAAAGTCTTGCCCCCCAATGAGCAACAATGCTCATGTGTCAACAAAAACGTGCATGGTGTTTCGGAACGTTCAATGCATTCACGGGCAATGAGATTCTCCAGGGGTAGGAATGGGGGCTAGGAAACTTCTTAAACTCGCAAGACCCGTGTTCTCCTGAGTGGGAATACTGAGGCAGGATGGTCCCACAGAAACTGTGTGCTAGGCTCATTAATGTGGACTGAATCCGTCGCTCAGGTGGCAGGGCCTGGTCGACAAAACAGCAGCCAGTGGATGATGAACAAAAGTGGCTCTGGGTGCCTCAAATTACCAACTGCTGTTCAAGATACCAGGAGAAAGAAAAGCAGAGAAGCCGGGGTTGTAAAGCGCTGCCGGAAGACAGAAGACCTCCACAAGCAACAGCCGATAGAACAAATGCTTAGAGACGGTTTCACACACGCCTGTTAGTTTATACAGGGGAACAACCTCTTGCTGGGGGTAGCTTCAGTTCTCGCCATTCAGAAGATCTAGAACTTGATTTTTGTTTTTGTTTTTTGATTTTTTTAAAACTTGCTTCTAGGATAGAATGATGTTGCCCCTATTGGATGGCACCAGGACAATTCAGACCCATAGTCACCCTACGTGACACCGTAAAAATGTCCCTTAAGAGTTTCCTAGGCTATCATTCCTTAGGGAAACAACTGCCTCATCATTTCTTGGGCGGCACTGCCTGTGGGTTTGAACGGTGAGCAAGAGAGCGCCAGGTCTCCTTGTAGTGCCCCATTAATTACTCCAAATAACGCTTGTGACATCATCACAGGGGACGGAATGGGGTGGGATTGTTTTGATACCCTGAGTGCCATGTCCTTAAAAGAGGTGAGGTGGCACCATTTGAATATTCCCGGGCCACCCACACTTGACGCAGGGCCTAGAAGTTCAGTCTGAGATGGGATTGTATCATCCATCTTCCAGGAGGCTAAACACACTAGGAGAGGACATGTCGGGAGCGGGAGCGGCAGCGCTGAGACACCTGCAGGCCTTCCTGTGACCTCATTCTCCCGCCCTCTCTGAAACAGGAGACCTGGCACAGAGGGTCTGCCTGTCCCCGAAAGGGTTTCCCATGTGGCAGGATTTTCTGCTACCCAGCAAGCCAAGTACTTGCCTTCCTCTGGGGCTGTGGCTGCGACTGCCCACAATCGTGGTGCTAACCAATGAACGGCCCACAATCGCATTGCTAACCACTGAACGGCCCACAATCGCATTGCTAACCACTGAACGGCCCACAATCGCATTGCTAACCAATGAACAGCCCACAATCGTGGTGTTAACCAATCAACGGCCCACAATCTCATTGCTAACCAATGAGTGGCAGCAGAGCCCCACCCTCCTACCTCCATCCTAATGCTTTCCCTTAGGAAGATGCCCAGATTCAGGAGAGAGGTCAGGCTTTCCGGATGAGCTGCTCACGCCACCTCCCTGGTCACAGTGAAGTGAAGGCTGTCCCCTCCTTTGGTCCCCCACGTTGCTTGATACTCAGAGGGGAGATATGACATAGGCATGAACTTTATAATGTTTTAAAGAATCCATGGATTCGTGATGACGCCCAGCAGTCAGGAAACCTTTTCCTTGGGCCGAGGCAAGCGCCTGGTGCAATCCCACGGAACCCTTCCCTCCCTGTATTAAAGAACCCACGTGTCCCGCGGATCTGGGTTTGTGCTCTTTACAAACAAGTCTCAGGAAAGAAAGGACAAGGACACGTAACCGTTGTCCACGCTAGTAAAAACCAACTTCAGCGGCGCAGATCTTCCTTATAAAAACCACGCAGGAAATAAACCCCGCGCGTGTTACACCCGACTACTGCACAACACCAGCAGTGGCGGCCGCTGCTGAACTCCCAGGCAGGGGGATTCCGTGCGGGGCAGAGCAAAGCAAGGTCCCCCAAGGATGGCTTTTCTTGAAGTAGATCTCCAGGCCTTGCTTCCAAGGACCCTCGGCGTGGATTCAAACTTGTTATCTTTTCAGTTGAGCGCAGGAACCATGCGCACTGCCCTGGAACCCTGACGAAGGCACCGGGAAACCCCCAAAGACCCAAGCCCACCCACCACCACCAACTCGATCTTCACACGCAGCAATGCTGCAGGGGGGTTTGAAGATGACATTTTTAGGAGAGCAGACGGCTTCCCCTTTCTCCCAAGGGGCGGCTGGTGCCATGCAGGCAGCAGCCCGACATCCTACCCACAGATTCGCCATGGCTCCTTTGCTCACGCCTCCCCTGAAGCACTGCGGTGGGGTGGATTCTGGCTCCTGGCGGCCCTATAGGGCACGTAGACATGCCCCTGCAGGTTTCTGGGACGGAACTCTTAGTGGGATGAGAGAGCCTACTCTTTCTCCTCTGGATCAGACTGAGTTTGAGCTGTCAAACCTTGTGGGTGGTGGCCCAGAGTGTCTCCCACGACACCACCAGGCTCAAAGCATTTGCTTTGTAGTTGCTCAAGAAAAAAGTCAGGTCCGCAGACTGAGTTAGTGATCTACTAGTTATATCTACCACTATCAAATGCACCCGAAGTTTGATGCCCTATACTATTTTAAACTGAAAATTAAAAAAAAAATGGGGCTTTGTTAATCAATCTTTAAAAGGTGCAGTGTGGCATGGACAAATTCAAAGGAGTTTTGAGAAATTCCAATCCATAAAGCTGGCAGGTTAAGATGGGCAGAAGAGGGGCTGGCATACACCTTCTGGCCCTTTAGACGGATTGGGGTGGGGTAATACTATGCAAATGTGTGGCAGTGACATCATCTCCTGCCAACTTAAGCAAAGGGGTGAAGTCTAGCCTGTCAATCAGGTCGCAGCTTGAGGAGCTCATTGAGAGACAGGGCAGACATAAATAGCTCACTGGAGGCCGGACCCAGTCTCTTTGTCTTTCCTTTCCATACTGTGGAGACACCTAGAGAGCTAGATGCGTGTGCCTCCTGCCACTGGATCCACAAGATCACCTGCCACTGGATCACCCACTGGCCTGAGATCTTCCTGCATTGGGCATCAAAGCATGTGCTGCATGGGTCTGAAGAGGCATGTATGGACTAGGATTTGTGGGCTGATACTGGATCTATGGACTTGATCTGGACTGGGCTGGGAGGTCTTTTTTAACATATATTTGCACGCTTTGATAGAAAGCCCTGTCTTACGCACATATGAGAGTCAATATGTGTTCCTCTAGTTGACCCGGACTGACACAAAGGGAAGGGGCAGAAGTCTCGGGTGTATTTGCCAGGTGTGGGGACACCCAGCTACACGGGGCTCTAGCAAAACTACAAGCATCCAGAACACCTGGCTGCAGGCTGGGGCCTTTCCGCCTGGGTTGTGGGCTGTCCGCGGTGTAACTCATGCGTGCTGGCCAGTGTCAGGTGTCACGAAGCCCCGTCTGATGGGAAACACATGTCCGCAGAGGCGCGGAGAAAGCCCAGCCCAGACTCCATCACGACACAGCGCAGGCCAGGCGGGCGGGAGGAAAGCGGCATGCCGACGTGTCTCTGGCCCTCCCTGCGTCTCTCTCCGCCTCTGCCAACAAAGAGCGGCTTGTCTCTCGCCTTTCCCAGAAATGGCCTTCTCCGTCCAACAAGGTCAGCGTGCGCGCACACACACACAAAACAGGCCACTTTTCACTGCGGGCGGCACGGGGTTCCAAAAGTCTGTAAAGTATTAAACCAAGAGGTTGCACGATCCCAGCTTCCTGCAGAGCCCTTGATTCCAGAGGCGAGAGTCTGCAAACGGCATGAAGTCAAAACAGGCGCAGAGGCCTGGGAGACCAGTGTACTCAGCCACATTCTCCTGTCTTCCCGGTTCAGCCTGGCCTCCGTGTCCAGGGCTGCCCACGCCTGCCAGGTGGGCCACAACTGCTCCAGATGCACCAAACTCTGGCACTGTGTGACCTGTCACTCAGGCTGCCACCGTTTTCCAGGGAACCCCATCTGGCCTGCTCACAGGCACCGCCCTCTTGCGACTGACCTACTCACAGGCACAGCGGACAAACCCACTTGCAGTTTGCTCAGCAATAATGCTGCTCTTCCATTTATGAAGACTGGAAGGGCTGTCACCCACATCTTTGTTTCCCAAGTTAACACATGCCCCCAAACGTCTGCTTCACTGGCATCCTTTGATTCTCCTTTGTCCCCGGCCAGGACCAAAGCCACGCCAAGCCAGTTGCTGGCGAATCCGTTCCGGTTCCCTGGGGCCCCCTGGATGTCAGCAACCGTGCTCAGTGGGATCTGCAATATCTGTGCGGTTTGGGCTGTAGATCACCAGTCTTTTCTGCCTCTGGGTAGACGCAAACCACCAACCTTATAATTGGGAGGCAAGGGCTCCTTCCTGCTGCAGAGCAGGCAAAGGAAGCAGAGAAGCTGGAGCTCGCTCCCGCACCCCCCCCCACCCCCCCTTCCCTCCAGCTGACTACTCTTAGATCACTGTGCTGTAAAGACAGGCCACTTCTTCCAACTAAAGCACCACCAGAAGGTATCACTCTGCTGCCATCTGCTCTCTGGGGTCCCGAGTGGCCCGGGCCCAAATCCAAGCTCAGGCAAGCCTGGGGAGGGACGGAGGGAAGTGGCATTTCCCATGGGCCCTCGACAAAGTTACCTTTGTGATGGCATTTAATTGCAGGCCTGGCAATAGCAGCCGAACCAGAACTGTTTTATTATCTCCAGACAATAGGTACACTTTTACCCCAGCAGGAAATGGAAACTCTGATTCATGCCTTTATTTTTCATCAGGCGAGGGAGAGAGGGTTTCTTGTTGCTTTTACACTGGTTCGCTTCCCGGAATGATTTCCAACACCACTCCAGATACAGAGGGTGGCGAAAGAAGGAAAGGAAAAAATAGGATTCTACTGCCGCATCTGACATGCAGTGGGGGACAGAGCTGCCAGGGTGGGTGGTAGATTTGAAACTACGCTTTATATAAAACACGATAGTCTAGTAAACACCTTGACTATTCAGACAGCCCACACAACACAGGCACGGGGAATCCAAGAAGCAGTCAGAGGACTCCGGCAACTTAGGGAAGAGAACGTGCCATCAGCTTCAGAAGGAATCACAGAAAGGCAAAGGACAGGAAGAGGCGGTACTCAGCCACACTGGCCCAGAGAGTGGTGAGACAGACTGGTATTTCTGCATCAAGCCAGGACCACTCAGAAAGAAACAAAAATTAAGCCGGGGGGAGCAGGATGAAGACAAGAGAGTGAACCGGATGCATACGTGCATCTGATGGGGGCTGGACCCCTGGTTTCTCGGTGTAGAAGGCTAGCTTCCACCGGGACACCTGATGGGTTTTTGGCCAACGACCCTTGTTCATGTTCATCGCCCGTCCTTGTGGGAAGCTGGGGTGCTGTTGGCCTGCCGAGCAGATTTCTGTGGAGCTGGCAGACTAAGGTGAACCAGGAAGAAAGGCCTGGCAGTCGACTTTTCAAACATCAACCCATGAAAACCCAGTGGGATCAGCGGGATCTTGCCTCCAAGCCATAGGTTGTCTTCAGAGTGGCTAACAACAAGAGTTGCTTTGCAACACACAGGTTGCTTTGCAATGAAAAAAGGTACAAGGATGTTAGGAGCGGCAGGAAGGTATTTAGCTGGCGAGGAAGTAAATGAATTTTGTTTTTTTGTTTTGTTTTGTTTTGTTTCCCCCAGTGTCCCAGGGGGAGTTCTCTCTCTGCCAGTTTCCGATCAGGTTCTGCAGATGCAGGGAGAGACAAGATTATGAAGTGCCTGTCCGATGAGTCCTGGGGAGACACATCCATCACAACATGGAACCATCATGACATGGAGGACGTTGAATCCACAGGCCTGGAACTATTTTAGGCAGGGAGGTCCAGGAAGGGTTCTACAAGAAGATGTGGGGTTTAAAGAGGCCCAGGGTACAGAAACGAGGGTGAGAGGGGGTCATTCTAGGCTGAGGTCGCATGTTTAAAGGCCCTTCCACATGAGCCTTGCAGATGCCATCTGTGAGGCCAGCGCATGGTGCAGAAACACAGAGACCAGTGCAGGAGCGGCGGCCATGACAGAGGATGAACCAGAGAGCTGGGGAGACACCAAGCCACACAGAGCCCTTACTGAATCGTGTTCCCGAGTGAAAGAAGTCTCTTTGAAGCATTTGCCTCGGGAACTCAACCCCCACCCCCACCCCGTGGAAACTGCCGGGTCATTTTATTACCACCACCACCACCACCCCCCCAAAACAAAAAAACAACCAACTCCCTGCCTTCAAGTTAATTCTGATGCTGGTGGCCTAGGAGGCTACTTGCTGGGCCGCTAAGTGGAAGGTCAACAGTTAGAAAACACCTGAGGCTGTGGGGTGTTCCGGTGAGGAATTTACAGCCTCTTGAAACCCACGGGGGCAGGTCGACCCTGTCTTATGGGGTCCCCATGACTGGTGATTTCATTCACTGTAGGAAAGCTTTGGACATGCGGGGAATATCCAGAGATGGGAAAGACTGCAAAGCTAATGGGAAAGCCGAGGGCAGACAGAGGGACATCTTTGGGAAAAGTTGTGACTTTGTATTAACCCCCAGGTTACTGGTTGGAGACCAGTGCCATAAAGAGGTGTTTTAACTGCGAATGCTATCCTGCAAGCTAGTCATGGGAATCTGGATGGTCATATTTTTTAATGTTTAAGAGCTTTATATCAAAGAGTGATTGTATATTAAGACAGCAGCCTCCTCCCCCCTAAAAAAAATCCCAGCCTAGTCCAAATCAAGTCTGTAACTCTACTATTGGCCCATAATACCCATACTAATCCATAAATCCCTCTTCAGACTTGGAAGAAGTGACCAGATTTTAAGCAGGACACCATTTGGGGTGGCGGTGGGGGGTGGGGGACTTGATTAAAAATTTGGTCTGTATGGAGCAACAAAAATTTCCATAGAATGCAAAAACAGTATTGTAACATATTTATTTTAATTTTAAAACATCACAGGGGGCTGAGTCCCGGTGGCATAGTGGTTGTGCGCGGGACTGCGGCCCACTGGGATGGAGGTTCAATTCCAGCAGTGGGGCTGGGCCTCCTACTCCCACCACCGGAGAGCAGTGATCCCCCCCCCCCCCAAAAAAAAAAGTTAAAAAAAAAAACACATCACAGGACATTGTTAAGTGGGACATCTGGCCCCTTTAGATTTGGAGGATCGTCTTGATGGAAATGGTTGTAGATAATATTCAATGTATCATAGTTGAGTGGACCTAAAATGTTTTGAATATGAATTAAAGCTACTACTAGGAGGAATGAACCTACTAATGCATAGAACAGAAAATAAAAGGCAGCGTTTAATCACTTGGTTCAGCTGCCTCCACAAGTCATCATAATTAGCATAGGAATTAATGAGGCATACACTAGATGATAAGAACAATTCAGTGGAAGAAAAACTTTTAAGAATCATAAGAAGATTGGTATAGAGATGTAGGCCTTTTTTCGGATGAAATGTTTTTGTATTAGGTGAAATTGGCTGATAAAAGGTTAAGTAGTAGTACACTGGAGTCAGAAACATGGGGAATTTCGGATAGATGTTCCCTCAGGACTAGTGGTGGGAGTGGTGATACCAGGAGGGTGAAGGGAGGGTGGAGTAGAAAGGGGGAAACAGTTTCAGGGATCTACATATAACCTCCTCTCTGGGGCACGGCCAACAGGGAAGTGAGTGAAGGAACACATCGGACAGTATACAGTATGAAAAAGTAATAACAATGTGTAAATTATTAAGGGTTCATGGGGGAGGAGGGGTAGAGGGAAGGGAAATATGGGGAGCTGGTACTGGGGGCCTAAGTGGAGGGAGGATGTTTTGAGAGTGATGATGGCAACAAGTGTGCAAATGTGGCCTGCAGATGGCAGTTGTATGAGCTCCCAATAAAATGATTTATTTAAAAAAAAAAAAAAAAGGAGGGGGAAAGAGGAGCTTATAACTAGGGCTCAAGTAGAAAATATTTGGAAATGAATATGGCAACATGTGTACAAATATGCTTGATACAAATGATGTATTGACTGCTCTAAGAGCTGTAAGAGCCCCCGATAAAATCATTGATGAAAAAAAAAGATAAGTAGTAGAAGCCATGTCGTGGGAAGTACAAGGGGAGTTCACCAGCTGCCCCATGGAGAGAGAGTGGCTTTCTTCTCCAGTCAGGGTTTAGAAAATATATTTGACAAATACTCTATTCCTGTAGCTCTTGACACAGATCTAGAGGTCTAAAATCAAGCTTTCAATGCAGCCCTCTATTGGCGCAATTGGTCATTTGCTGGTCACCCCAAGGGGCAGGAGCACACAATGACACCAGGCCTGGTGGGCGTCAAAGCCTATCGGCCATTGTCTTAACTGGGCGTGGTCATTAGGGCAGCCAGTTGACCCAAGCGAACGCTGCCCCACCTCCACCTTCCATGGACACGACCTTAAGCAAGTAGCCAAAGCTGACATCACCAATCCCGCCGACCACACACAGCCTGGCTTCTGTGGCATCCATGCCACAAATCCAGATCTAAATCAACTCATGAGGAAAGGCCAGGCAGAGTCCAAATTAAGAGCAGCCTGACACTGGCCTGTGCTCTTCAGAAATAAGAATGGCCAGAAACAGACTGAGAACCCGCTCTTGGTTGTAAGAGATGGTGGGGGAAATTACAGGTACACGTTAGACATGGTCCTAGATTGCATTCTGTTCCCGGAGAGGAAACATCCACACAGGTCATGGTAGGGACGCCAGCGAGAAAGTTCAAGCACGGGTCATCTGGGTCAGACAGTGGTATCAGCATCAACGTCAAATGCCTACTTTTGATATCGGTTGCTATTTATGTAAGGATATATTGTTTTAAACAGCACCAACTGTAATACCCAGGGGTTAAGAGATATGATGTCTCCAACTGAGTTTCAAATAACCCAGAAAAAAATTTTTCATAAGGGGGGGTGGGGGTGGGGACACACACCCAGGAGGCGAATTATAAACAACTGGCAACAGTAAATCTGTACAGAGTATATCAGCCCTCTAGTACTGGGACTGAAACTCTTCTGTAAGTGTAAGACTCCTTCCAAATGAAAAGCTACACATTAAGAACAAAAATGAACATCGCTGCACACACCCAAGCTCCCTGGGGAGGGAGAATTCTCCCTGGCAGACGCCTGGAGAAGCTGTTTCACACATGACCATTGTTCTCCGGCATTGTTTATGTTGGGAGTGACCTTGATTAAACAATAGATCTGCTAACTGGCTGGTGTCTGGGGGAGCTAGAACTGGAGCTATGAGAGGGGCACAGTGAGATGGGTAGTCATGCCCATTGTTCTTCTCAGCCTGCTGCACCTCCCCTCTGAATCAGAGAAGGGGTGGCAGAATAAAGAGTTGCCTTCAGGGTCTGGTTGGGGAGGTCTTTCAGAAGGAAGTGCTCAGAAGAGCCGAGCTTGTGAACAAGACACTCACTGGATCAGATGGGGGAATGACAGGCTAGCCAGTTAGTTAGTTGACGATGAAGTCTTAGGCCCTGTCACAAAAAAACGCCCTCACAGTTCTGTCTCAGAGCTGAAGAATCCACTCCCTATGGCCTTCTCAGCAGGAGGAAAGATGAACACGTTCAGAAAAACAGGGATGAGAGTGGAGAAGGTTTTTTATTAAAAAAAAAAATGAGAACATAGTTGAATAGGATTGTCTCTGAGGCCAAAGTCATCTTAATTTAACAATCTTTGGAGGTTGGGGTTCCCTCAAATGCCAGAGGAAATATACACCTAAACCTATGTGAGATAGCAAAGAAGAGGAGGCACCTTAAGGAGACGCACCATGGATGTGAGGCGTGACGTCTCCCAGGCAGGAACCCCGGTCTGCAGGGTACCAGGCAGTAGCAGCAGAAACACAACAACCTAGGCAGGGAAGGAGTCCAGAAACCCTCCATCTTGAACTGCCCTGAGCATTCCTTTTTTAAGAAAGATCCAAGTCCCATGCAAATGAATCTTGGTACTACGATGACGATGGCAGTTGATCAGCAGGGAGAATTATGTTTTTTTTGGTGTCTAAAGTGTGAGCTGTGAAGTAGCTTTATGAAACTCTGGTGAGCTGTGACTCAACAGGTCATATTCAAGACTCCCCACCCCTTCCAACTCTGAAAATATTTAATTCTTGGCCAAAGTCAGAATTCACAATTCACTCCTCAATGGTGCCTGAGAAACAGAACACTAGGAAGGAAAAGGACAAAAATAATATGGAATGAAATGCATGGGGAAGCAAAATAACTTGCAATGAGATTTCCATTTATGGCTTAGTCAAAAACACTCGGTTTGGAACGCTACAAAGACAGAGGCAGTGGGAATGCTTCCAAAGACACTTTTTTGGTGTCAACTGAAATCACCTATAAAGAGAAAGTTGTGCCCCAAACAGACCGCCTCTCCACCCTCCCACTAAGCACACACAGGGAATCTTCAGACAGTGACTTACATGGGTCTCTAAAGGACAGCCACGTGGAAATTATACTCCCAAAGGAATCTGCCTATAAGGAAATGCTCTACAATCAATGCAAATACATATTCTACAGAAAAGGGGAAAAGAAGTGTCTTAAAGGCAGGCACAGCAATTATGTGAAAGAAAGTTCTTGGTAGTGTTTATAATGATGTAAGAAAATAGCGAAATCAATGGGTAGCTTTCTCAGGCGAAGAGCTTGTTAAATAGATTCAGGTAAAACCACACAGTGGAAGATGGTATAGCCATTCATATGTTACCATGGTTGACACAGGAGCGCTGGTTGCACTGCCGGGTGAAAGTGTTGGACTGCTAAAGTCAAGATCACAGGTTCAAACCCACCAGCCACTCCTCAGAAGATGAGGCTCTTTGCTACCATGAAGAGTTATAGCCTTGAAAACCCCCTGTGGGAGAGTTACAAGGCATAATCAACTGGATGGTAGTGGCTTGCTTGGGAGGATTTTTTTTGGAGGAGGGGAAATGTGTGTGTGTGTGTGTGTGATATTTTATACATATAGAAAATATGTCCAAATCCACTCATCACAGAATACATAAGGATGAAAACAATCTAGCTGCTAGCTGCTAGAGTAAAACGTTTGAGAGTAGAGGTCAGAGGAAGAGGAAAGCAGCGCTTGGAGGCTTTGTCGATAGAAGTGTAAATGGGTATAACCCTTTTGGCTGGAAATGAAAGAAGAACAGTAATGATTATTATCCAATGCAGACACCCTTTGATCCAGGAATTCCTCCTCTGCCAAACCGCCCTCCACAGAAGTCGCTGGTGGCACCAGGATTTGCATAGGAGGATACATGTCATATCAGAGGGGGTAGGAGGCAACAGGAAAGCAATCTCCATTCCTGGTATTCACAAAGCTCAACCAACATTGCACTGATGCTGATTGCTGGGGGCTGGTTAAAGACATCAGGGCACTGCGGCAGAGTGCAATATTATGCATGCACAAAGAACAAGTAGTCAGTGGGTAGGTGCTAATTTAGAAAAGTCTAAAAATATGCTACGTTTCACAGCAACAACTGCCTACAGGTATGAGGGGGATGCATAAGAAGTGGGTAGTGGTGGTCTTCTCCAGTCAATACAGGAGGTCTGGGGGTCCCGGTAGAAAGGAAACTTTATTGATTATGATAACCCCTGTGAACCATGGGGATATGCTAACCTATATGACCTGTTACTTTCCCAATAAGAAGCATCCGACAAAAAAATCTTAAAAAAATTTTTTATATGAAAAGATGCTTACACTCATGCTATGTTGACTATCATACTTTTCAGACCATAGCACTGTTTTTTCCCAAAAGGTTTGAGGAAAAGAGGGTGCACCTTATGGTTTGAAGGTACGTACCCCACTTTAGAATTTGGTATACTGGTACTGTTTGGTTCAGAATATTCTTTTCCTGTTTTCTTGCTCTAAAAACAGGGTGTGTCTTATGAGCAGGTCATCTTATGGCCCCAAAAATATGGTGAGTCAAACAAGATGTATCGGGTTTATGTTTGTACGGATGAGAAGCTGTTCATTCAATTTTGAATGTTAGGAATCTAGTGTGATTGCAGATAAGTATTTTCTAATCACTGTGGCGGTCATGTACTTGATGTCAATTTCATGATTAGGAGTCTAGGGGTGGAGTCTGGCCTGTCAATCTTGAGATAGCCAATGAGTAGCCCATGAGGCCTCTGTGTAGGCATGGTTTTCTCCTGAGAATTCTGGGAAGTCTCACAGTGTTTCCCAGTTGGAGAAGAGAGACTTGAGTCACTCTCTCCTGGAGAGAGGAACTACTGACAAGACAAGATGGCAGTGTCCGAGGAACCGGAAGAGCCGGAGGAGAAGCCACATGGCCTTACCCTGATGGAACTAGACCTCTGAAGCCAGAGAAGCCACGTGGAGACCCCTGCCAGCACTGAAATGTTTCTATCACAAATGGGTACTGCTGATGGACCCTGTGCCCTGGAAGCAAGGAGCCACGAGGAGAACCCTGCCAGAACCGGGACTCTGCACCCACTGGCCTGTGACTTCATGAGTTGGAAGGAGACTTTATAGATTGATATCGGGCATGTGGGTTAATATCAGACTTATGACTTTGAACTGGACTGGGTTGGGATGCTTTCTCAATGTTCCACTCCTCTTGTATATAAACCTTTCCCTCATATCCATATGTGTGTCTACGAATTTGATTCTCTAGTCCACCCGGACTAACACAGTCACATATCCTACTGAGAGAACACGGAAAAGACAATGATCCTGACTAGAACCTGATAGTTTTCACAACTTCTTTCTTCTTCCTGTCTGTTGCTGCTGCTGTTGTAAACCGATTTGAGGAGGGGGAGCAACTTTGTTTTCGCAGCACTGAATGGGGAAAGTTGAGAGGGGCGTTGGGGACGGTATTATCTTGCCAATCTCATCAAGGAGAATCATTCAGAGGCGAGGCTGGCCGAACAGCTGCCCCTGACCACCAGTGCCTGTGTGACACCCAGGGAATAAGCTTAGACTGTGAGAAAAGAAGAAGTATGAAAACCCCTCTCCCAGTGGATGTCTGTGGGGGAATGGCGAATATTGCACCCTGGGTGAGGGAATGAGGGGGACAACCTCCCCCAGAGGAGATCAAAGGGGGGGGGCACTATGCCCTTATCAGCTAGGAATGAGTGGCTGGATACAACCAGGCAAGCCAGACTCCTCTCATCTTTTACAGGACCTTCAAGGGGAGGGAGTTCCCTCATGGCGAGGAAATTCCGGATGGAAGCTGACTTGGAGTTCAAAAAAAGGCGGCAGAGATCCAAAACTCGGTGACGAGAGGAGTCCCTAAACTCATAACCATCCAGTCAATTTCAACAGAGAGTCATGCTACAGGAGGGGGCCAAACGGCCTCTTGGGGGCTTCACCTAGAGCGACAAGACTGGGGTGTGAGTCCGGGTAGACTAGAGAAACAAATTCATGTGTATAGAAGTGAGAGGCTTAGAGACAAGAGCAGATGGACAGTAAGGAAATAGCCTAGCCCAGTCCAGTCCAAGGTCATAAGTCCGATTTTAGCCCATATGTCCCATACCAATCCAGAACTCCTATTCAGACTCACGAAACACATGCAATGGCGCCAGGACAATCACAGGCCAGTGGGTGCAGAGTCTTGTGTATCCAGTGGTGATAGAAGCATCTCAGAGCTGGCAGGGGCCTCTCTGTGGCTTCTCAAGCATCTCAGCACTGGCAGGAGCCTCTGCATGGCTTTTCCAACTTCAGAGGTCTGGTTCCATCAGGGGAAGCCCACGTGGCTTCTTCTCTGGAATGTCTCCTAGGTAGTCAGCCTTGTGTCTTGTCAGTAGAGCATCTTCAAGGGACTGAGGAGTGAGTCTCTCACCTCCAAGGGAGAAGGAAATACAGCCAGATTTCCCAGAGTTCTCAGGAGAAAGCCATGCCCACACAGAGATCTCATTGGCTATCTCCAGATTGACAGACTAGACTCCACCCCTACACTCCCAATCCTGAAATTGACACCAGATTCATGACTGCCACAACTGCCAACTCTGTACGACGATTGGAGGCCTCGTCTTGCTCCCAGAGTTTGCAATCGTGGATTCCAATCATGACCCTGTGGCTATCTGCGCCCACCATGTCACCCCTGCACCACCACAAATTAGACTCCCCTCCAAAGCCACCCATCAGTCGTTAAAGAAGGTACCCAAACCTGCTGGGTCTGGTCTGACAGGTTTCTCTCTTGTCCAGGAGGGGAGCCTACAGAGTCCTGGTGGACTTTCCGGCCAGCTCTCACGTTGTCCAGTTGAAAGCGAAGTCTTGCATTTGCCCAGTGAAATCAACTAACTTTCCCCTGGTGTTGAGGGCACCCCTTGGAGTGGCTGAGGTCAGACCTCTCTGAGAAGTGGCTGCACATGCTCACTCCCTTAACGCTCCCCACAGGGCACAAACACCCCACGGTCCCGAAAGACATCCTCAAAAGCCACCTTGCACATCTCCTTCAGACAGCGGGTGTCCGATCCACTCAACACTCCAGCGGAAGAGTTGGTTTTGAGCAGTGATCTGTCTATCTGTCACGGCATTTGCCATACACAGTGCTAAAAGCACACATGGTCTGATTGCATCCAGGCACTTTTAAATAGCTCCCACTTCCAGATCCTGGGCCGGGCCTGGAGAAACAGAATTTCCAGGGTGGAGCCAGGCCCAGTCACAGACGACTCAGATGACTGGATTCTGAGGACGTCTGCCCAATCAGCCTCTCCGGGGATTCCACTGGGGACGGACCTGGCCCACACATGGAGAAATCCTGATATCTGCGGCTGGTCAGGGATGGGTTTGTTACAGACAGATACCACCAGCTGATTCTCCCCACAGAAGCTGCAGGAGTGGATGCATTCATGGTGATGCCAGTCAGACAGAGGGACAGGGGTCTGGATCCTTCTTCCCTACCCACAACCTCCACCTCTCACCAAAGAAAGCACTGATATTCAACCAGGCCCTTGCTCTTGGTCTGGTTGTCGGGGTCCTGAGTTTGGGGCCATGTCAGCATATGGCAGAGGCTACAGAAAGACTCTCTTACAATCCAAGGGCTTCCCTCTGACTCCTATGAAGACTTTATAATACAAGATGGATTTACTCGCTATCTCTATTTCTAAAAGGATGTGCCGCTGATGTAGACTGCCCTTTGCTAGGGACTAGAAATACATGGAACAAGATCTCTGTCTTCAAGAAACCTTGCCAGTCCTGTGGACAAGAAATATTGAACACATGTTTTTAAAAAAGAAAAGCAGCACTATCTCGATGGCCTAATGTCTGTTTTGAAAAACTAAGGTTTGACAGAAAGCTTTCCCTGGGGCTACATGGAAAATGATCTTTTTTTTTTGGGGGGGGGGGCAATCACTGCTCTCCGGTGGTGGGAATAGGAGGCCCAGCCCCACTGCTGGAATTGAACCTCTGTCCCAGTGGGCCGCAGTCCCTCGCACAACCACTACGCCACCAGGGCTCAGCCGGAAAATGATCTTTATTAAATCTTTTTCCCATGTCGCTACAGGGAAAATCAAGTCTTTGTAACTATGATTTTATGGTGACAACAATAGAATGTTTTTGTCATGACATTAATTAAATTTCTATCATAACACTTATCTTCCTTGGCTAATATTTGTCTATTTATCCATGCATTGCTATTTGAAAAACACATCTTTGCACACACAACTTTACAAAGTGCCCATCTAGCACACTACTTAAGAGTTTTATTTAAAAAAAAAAAAAGAGTCTTATCGGCTGAGCCCTGGTGGCATAGTGGTTGTGTGTGGGACTGCGGCCCACAGGGTTGACAGTTCAAATCCAGCAGCAGCTCTCCAGGAGCAAGGCTGGGCTTCCTACTCCCACCAGGGCAGTGATGCCACACACAAAAAAAGTCTTACCTTGGAGAATATTGTTTTTGGGGAAACTGTGGGGTCAGGCCTTTTTATGGCTCTCAATACCTCTAATCGAAGAGGGAGATTTTATACTTACATATCACATAATCAAAGCCATAAGCCTCTATCACTTAATATACCAAGATAAATAAAAGTGGATTTAAATGTTGACACAAGATCCGTGAAAGCTCAAGATTTCTGTCTCTCTTGGAAAAAAAAAAATACTGGAGCTGAGCCCCAGTGGTGTAGTGGTTGAGTGGGGGACTGCGGCCCACTGGCCTGGTGGTTCAAATCCAGCAGCAGCTCTCCAGGAGCAAGGTTGGGCCTCCCACTCCCACCAGAGGGCAGTGATGCCTAATAAAAAAAATAAAATGAAAAAATATATATATATATACTGGAATGTTTCTCTGTGTTGCATGAAGATCCTTGCTGGCGTCGCTGGATACGAGTTCAAGGCAAGCCTCAAGGTCAGTGGTTCAAGCTCACCAGCCACAAGACAGGAAAAAAGTGAGGCAGTCGGCTTCTGTAAAGAATCACCACTTCAGAAAGCCCATCCTGAAGAGCAGTTCTACTCTGTCCTGCGGTGTCACTTTGTGTCAGCACCGATAGACGGCAATGTGTTCGGGTAGGTCTGCCATACAAAAAAATCTGAAACAGTGGATCTGCTAGTATTTCTCAGGCCCGTCTCACATATCTCCTGTTTATTGGGATTCAAGTCAAGGTGTCTGGAGTGAAGAGCAGACCTTCTGATCAGCAGCCCGATATGTAACCAGCAGGCTAGCGGACCCTGGACTGGAAGAATCTTATTAAAAAGCCAGCTGTGATCATTCACATCTGGGCAAACACAAATGGAGACGTTCTCAGCCACGTTGCTTAAAAGGGAGAATCTGGACCATAGAGCACAGCCCCCTGAGCACGGGAGCAAGCGAAATGAATTTGGGACTGCGTTTTCACAGCACGCCTTTCCTTTCCCCATCCAGATAAAAAACAAACCAACAAAAACTGTTTTGAGTCGAGCCTTGCCTTTTGACTTTGAGCCCCTCCCCACCTCCCAGCCTTCCTTCCCTTCCATAAACATCTACTTTCCACCCCAGTCCCTCCCCCAATGCCTCACTGGGCTCCAGCTTCCTCCCTTACAGTGCAAGGGGTTCTTCACATGGCCTGTGGGCAGGTGAGCGCTTCTGCCTGGGCGCTGCAGGCTCATTTGAACAACATCCACCACCAAGTCCAAGACGCATTGAATGGAGTGTACCCCAGAGCTGGAGAAGTTTCAGTAGCCAGATGAGTCAGCCATGAGAAGGCGGGGAGGGGGGACCCATTGGAAAAAGGGAGGGAAAGCAGCTCTCTGAAGCGTAGAGCAAAGTGTGAGCGGACTTTCAGGATCATGTTCTGCGTATTTGAAGCTGCGCGAGGCTGCAGGATCCCTCGGTTCTGGGTGAATTATTGGTGAGTGTTTTTGTCCAGAGTGGAGAAAAAGCCAGTGCAGCAAACGAAGCTCAGACGAGAATTTCCAGCTTCTCTTGAAAAGAGAGCCCTTGGTGGCGGGGGATGGGGGAATAAACTGAAAACCCTCAGACATCTGTTTATAATTTTAAGTTCAGATCAAGACCCAGACATGGAGGACTTAGGACTCTGGGCTGGCAGACGGCACGTCTTCAAAGGCATAAGTGTGTGTGTGCGCGCGCGCGCGTGTGTGTACACTATTTTACAAAAACATTACTATGGCATTGGAAACACACGTGGGCTGCACTTCAGAAAGCTTCTGGAAAGGGCGGGGCTGGCCGTCTGGCAAGGTTGCTACATTCGGTCTGGGTTCTTGTCTGGGAGGGTCCAGCACTCGGGCCAGGGACACATTCCAACCAAGCACTCCATCTACACAGAGCGGTTTAGGAATGGCAGAATTAGCCCCCCCCCCCACACCCCCCCAAAAGCGAAAGGACATGTCCCTTGCTCTTGGCAAAAACACTGCACAGTGTGGGGCTATGTGAATGAGCCACATGATTCTAGGACTTGTGTGGCCCAGAACAGCTCCCCGTGTTAGTGATCTCGGGTGAAGGGCTGGGTCATGAACAAGTGCTGCAGCATGTTTTCCCCGGTGCTGCCTGAAATGAAGTGTGTGTGTGTGTGTGTGTGTGTGTGTGTGTGTGTGTGTGTGCTTGACAGAATGGATGGGTGTACGGATTGTAATAAGAGCTATAGGGCCCCCATAAAACGATTTTTTTTTTAAGGCATGGGAGAGGTTTTTTTCCAAACCCATTTGCTTTGGGGATATATTTTACATTGGCGGGCTTTAGAACATTAATCCCAGACTTCCTGGAAGAAGGAACTCAGTGTTCAGTTAGGCTGACTGGGTTCTACTTGAGTTCATAGCTACTGGGGCTAAGCCGCCGTCGGAGGGGAGGGAGTCCAGGAATAACTCTTCCATTTTTATCCTGTTCATTCCTGAAAATCCGACGGGAGATTCTTGTCCTTTCCTAAAATTAACTCTTTTGTGCACAAAGCATGAAAAAGGCTTTTTCTTTTAATGGGCTCCAATTGGTTACCTGAGTGTCGCCCAAATGTTTTACAAGCTATTTTACAAAACCAAAACCTAAACACCAACCGCTTTCATTTTTGGTCTTCAACTGAAACAAGACCCAACTCAATGCCACTGAGTTGACCCCTACAGGCCAGAGGAAAAGCATCCCCCAGGGCAGCCAAGACTTTACAGAAGCAGACTGTCTTCATGGAACAGAAAGGTCGGTAGGTTCAAAGCACGCATGCTCATCACTCTGCACTCCGCACCACCAAGTTAGTCAAGACTCCGCGGGACAGACTAGAGCTGCCTCTTTGGATTCCTAAGACTCTAAATCTTTGTGGGAGTAGACAGGCCTCATCTTTCTCCAGAAGAGGGGCTGGTGAGTTTGAACTGCTGACCTGGGAATGAGCAGCTCCGGGCATAGTCTATTCAGCTACCAGAATACCTCAGAGGGGAAAGAGAATTCCAATGATTTGTTTCTTTGTTTTTTGTTTTAAATAAAAGCACTTGGCAGATGGCATGCTTTTCTGTTCAAAATCACAGTGAAGCACCATGAATGAACAGTGAGTCATGTGATCCCGGGATATGGGCGGGCAGAAGTCACCTGCAGATGAGGTAATGGTTGAATGCCTTCTCACAGCACACCAACCTGGGTGCAAATTCCAGCTCTGCATGCCACGAGGTAGATGATTTTGGAGAAATTCCCTCGTGGATATAATGGGAATTCCCTTACTGAGCATGATGGGGTGGTTGTGAAAATGTCAGGAGATGAATCATATGAAAAAAGAGTGGAAATGTAAGAAAATAAATATGAAACATAACAAAAATTTAAGGAGAGGTATGAAAAATAATCCTCACTGTATTGAGTGTGACTCATAATGGCATGGAGTTCTACGACTGTCTCTCTTTCTGGCAACATAAAGCCCTCTCGTTCTCCAATGGAGTGGCTGGTGGGCTTGAACGGCTGACCTTGTTCAGATTAGCGGCTTATATTGACGAAATAAGGAAAGACAGAGATCCAGGGCAAGACGCACGGCCTTTGGGAGTGCTTAGAGATCAAAGGTCACAGAAAGCGGTCCACACTCTACTCACTTTAGATGGAAAGAGGACACCCAAGTGATGTCCCAAAGAATAGGCATACCGGGCCTGCCAGAATGCAGCCGTGCCAGGGAAAGGGAGCGAAGGAACCGAAGGCTACTGCAGCCGAGAGGGGCAGCCCGGGGAGAGGCACAGAGACCATGCGCCCCAGTGCATCTCCTGTTGAGGGGGGTGGGGTGGGGGGGCTTACCAAGGCTGGGCTGGGACATGGCCATGGCCCTCGGAGGCACCGGTGTAGAAGAGGCAGCAGGGTGGAGGTTCATGTGATTCAGGGGCTGATTCATCCCCTTCCTGGGGTCTTGCCACGTGGTGATTTTTTCTATGTGGCTGAAAGAAGGAAAACAATTATCTTAATTGTCAGCCTCCTCCTGGCCATCATTACCACCATCACCCACAACAGCACGATGAGTTCGTGACGCTTCTCTGGGCAAGTGCTTATATTACACATGGCTGACAAGGGCGGGCTATTTTTAGCCAAGGACAGGCTTGACCGCCTATCCCTGCATCCCACGTGGGCACACACAGACTTTGTGGGCTTGCTTTCAGAACCCAGCTCCCTGACTTACCTGCCCCCCCTCTGGCCTCTGAGAGCAGTTGGAAGATCTTCTAATGGAATTCTGGGAACCCTGTGCGTTACCTCCACCCTGGAAGAGCACTCCTGTCCCAGTCTCCTGGGATGGAGGGCTTCAGAGAGCCATGGGGCGATGGGATGTCAGGGCGAGAGCTTCTCTCCCAAGCAGAAAGAACCCTGCCCTCCAGTCTGCCAGCCCTCCCACACACTCCTGCCTCACGGCATGCACACAATGAGGCTCCTTCCCTCCACCTGTCCTTGACCTGGGCTGGATCCTGGGAAGCAAACTAGCGAACACATCACTGAGCTTCTACTGAGATGTCACCAGAGGGCAAACACCAGAGCCTCGGGGCATCCAGGAAGGACCACGTGCCTGGGCGGGGTGAAGAGTCGAAGCCCAGGGAAACTTAGACGGTGAGGTGCACACGTTTGGGAAGGGAAAGGGTCGGATCTCTGATCATAGTCTATAAGTGTGTTCGCCCGTGGGACGTTGTCACGGAAGCAGATGGGGGCCGCCAGCCTTGGCTACCACCTAGCCATCCGTGTCACAGGTGTGCAAACTCACACACCCTGACATCGGTGCACAAGTACACAGTGGACAGGCAGGAGTGCCTGGTGCCTGGGGTCCTGGAAACACACCCGTCCACCTCTACTGCTTGGATGCTCGCATTTTCCGTTAAAGTCGAGCAGACCCATCTGGTACCAGGACTTTTGTCTTGTGAACAGCGCGAGAGACCTTTCTCTCTCCCTGAAAGACAGCACACTCTGGTCCCAGGGTGGCACACATGGGGAAGCCCTTGACTCTGGGCCCAAAAACTAGCAGTTCAAACCCGGCCAGAGGCACCTCGGAAGCCAAGTATGGCAACAATGTTCAGTAAAGTCACAGACTTACAGGGCCAGGAAGAGAAAGTGGAGACTTGAAAAGACAGCGCACTATCTTGAAACGCCCTCTCCCCAGACCCCCCCTCCACCTCCCAAAGTCTCATGTGCAAACCCTTGAGTGCTTAAGTGTCCATGTTTATGGGGGAGAAGTAAGAAATAGCCAAGACCAGTCTTGAGGGCTGAAGAGGTTTTCCTTCCTGCTGGGAGTTTCTTAATAAGATGCTCTTAGTGTTACTCTGTGTACCAAAGTCAGTCTTTTTTAGGGGGAAGACAAGAACCTAAACTCAGGTAACATATCCCCCAGGGAGCACCCCACATGGTCAAAAGCAGGGGTCAAAACCAAAAGTCAACATCAATGAACACTGAGTCGTCAAAAGACAGCCAACCCCGACAGCAGGCATGGAACGTTGCGCCTCCATTCTGGGCAAGGAGGCTAACTGCTTCTGACCCCACCCCTGGTGACGTCCGACTTCAGCGAATGACAGAAACGGACCGGCCTTTCCACCCAACCCGAGGCAATTCGGAATGATGACACTAAGGGCCCCTGGTATTCACTCTCGGATGAAGGACACACTCTTCACCCTCGGATCAGGTTTCGTCTAAGAGGTAGACATTTCTTTTCTTTTTAAAAAATGTTATTATTTAAAAAACTCATTTTACTGGGGGCTCATACAACTCGATCATCATCCATCCATCCATGGTATGTCAAGTACATTTGTCGCCGTCATCATTCTCAAAACATATGCTTGCTACTTAAGCCTTGGTAGCAGCTCATTTTCTTCCTCCCTCCCTTGATAATTTATAAATTATTATTATTTTGCCATGTCTTACACTGTCACGCACTTTTCTGTTGTCCGTCCTCTAGAGAAGAGGTGATATGTAGATTCTTATCATCAGTTCCTCCTTTCTACCTCCCCTTCTTTCCCCCACTCTCCCAGTATCGCTCCTCTCCCCACTGGTCCTGAAGGGATCATCTGTCCTGAATTCCCTGTGTTTCCAGTTCCTATCTGCACCCGTGTGCATCCAGGAGGCAGACATGCCACGGGTCTTCTTTGTGCACTCACTGCTCCTGTTCTGCACGTGTGACTACTGCCTGTGCTGCACAGCCCCACGTCGTCCTTGAGCGTGGGGAATGCACCCATGGCCTTGAGGGATAGTGGGATCATGTTCCCTGGGAAGGGCTGTAAGTGAATGTAATGAAAACACAGGCTCCGGTAGCAGTTGGATGGGAGGCCGAGGAGTTTGAAACACTGAGTCCAGCCCTGTGAGTGTCATCAGCCATGTTTGCATCAATGAAATGGCAAAGGGAGGGTGTCTGTGAAAATTGAACTATCTGGAAGGAATGAAAATAAAGGAACAGTGACTAGCTTGTGGGTGGTGGTGGTGTTTTTGGTTTTGTCTTTTTTTTGGGGGGGGGGCGCAAATCACAGCCCTCTGCTGGGAGTGGGAGGCCCAGCCTTGCTCCTGGAGAGCTGCTGCTGGATTTGAATCGCCAAGCCAGTGGGCCGCAGTCCCGCACTCAACTACTACGCCACCAGGGCTCAGCCCCTGCCCTTTTTTTAAATAGGTGAGAACAGGACGAACTGAAAAAACCAGGAGAGTCATTTGTTTCCCTATGCCTAAAAGAAAAGGTGGCTGGCAGCGGAGGGAACAATGGGTTCAGTGACACCTGGGGGTTGAATCACTGTCATTCTGTTCAAAGCGCCCATAAGACTCCCTTCTTGTCAACCTCTGGGCCTGTGTGGACAGCTCGCCAGCCTGAGGGGGTGGGTCATGGGCCTCTGGATGAGGAGTCACCTGATGAGGATGTCACAGGGAAGCAGACTCCCTCTAGGCCAAGTAATTAGAGCTCAGAACCCCTTTGACGATGCCTTCGGGCCTGTACTCTTTAAACATGTTTCCCAAGTCAGGCATGTCCTACGTAAACAGCCTCCCGCCATGGCAACAGGAGGGGAGGAATCCTCCTCTCTTTCAAGGGCCTTTTGTGGATGCACTGTGACAGACGCTTCCGCCGGAACTCACGGCGCTGTCCTCCGTGCACTGACCGCTATGTCAGGGGACCCCACACTAAACCACAGGGGTCTCACCCTCGGAGAGCACAGCGACTCCCGGCCTGGGTGAAGCACAGGGTTTGCGTTGCGTGGTGTTCATAAGTAGACCCCTGGCCTGCCTTCCTCGTCCATCATCATCTGGGCGCTCTGTCATCCTAACAAATGCGAACATCCCCTGGTGAGACCGGAGGGGGCGACCCCTGAGGTGCCTTGGCTGGGAATGGAACTCCAGTCCCCGGAGCGACAGGTGCGAACTCCCCAGGTGTCAGATCGTCGCCAAGACGGACTGAGCGGTGTGATAGCAGCTCCCAAGTCCTGTTCTCCACTCTGCCCCGGCAGAGCTCACGACACCCTCTCCCTCCCAACCACAGGGGTGACACTTTGAATCTAGCCCAGGCAGGAGCACCTGGGGCCGAAATCCCAAGGACTACCAAGTGTCAACAGTGCAGCTCTCCCCAGGAGGGCGGCTGTGATTTGTCAGCCTCCATCCCCCTGAGACATGGGGTGTGGCTTTCACGGTGGACACGCCTGCCCTTGTCTTGATCCGTCACCCAGAGGCTGCAGATCGCCCCAAAGGCCACACAGTGCCCAGCCAGCAGTTTTCACGGCGCTCTGTTGCCAGCGGATCTGTTCATTCAAAGTGTCTGTCACCATCTTCCCCGGAGACTCAAGTACATGAGGGAGTCTTTCTTATGTGAACAGCTCACAACATTCCAAAACAATTCTGAGAAGACAGGCGTGCACCTTGCCAGCGTCTACAGAGCTACCGGGCACCCTGGATCAGCTCAGTTCTCAGAATCCGCTTTGCACGGTGTGTCGAAGACGGCTTGGCCAAAGGCAAGCAACAAGGAAGAGAGGAATGGCTCCCAAGAGGTGCTTTGTGCTTTGCCGGCGATGGGATTTAAAAAGTAAGCTCTCCTTTGTCCAAATCGGTTCGTGCCTTGGGCTCCCCCTGACCCCAACTCTTATTCCCCAACTCAGGATGTGTCTGTCGGTCCCTCTTTCATCCTGCTGCCTCACCCCTGCCCTTCTCGCAGAGTCACTGACTCATTTCCTCTCTGGGATGGCTCTGCTGAGCCTTCTCATTGGCCAGGGCCTGAAACTGAGTTAGATGAATCCCCAGCTCCTTCCTGGCTTCCTGCCTTGGCAGAAGGAAGTCCCTCTGCAGAAAGAGAAGTATGATTTCCCTCGGAAAGTTTGATGTGCACACATGTCTGTGGCAGGAGCCCTCGTGGTGCGCCCAGTGGACTGCTTGGCTGCCAACCCAAAGGTTGCTGGTTCAAGCCCACCTCACCACTCCATGGGAGAGAGTTCGGTCGGACTGAGCTTGTAAAGATTGGAGTCCAGGAGACTCTCCAGCCAGTTCTACTCTGCCCCACGGGGCTGTGATGAGTCCAAAAAAGTGACTCGCCAGTCCTTAACAACACCAGTGCATACACATAAGAATGTGTATAAATAAGAATGGAGCCCCTGGTCTACCTATATGAGGGTTCTATGAGTACATATTCTATTGATTCCTGTTCTACAGTTTCCCTATTTGAAAACAGAACTTTAGGCAAGCACAAGATGAGGCACAGGGCCCTGGGGATGGGGAGACTCACGTGCTGTGCTGCTAGTGAAAGACTGGCCATCGGAGCCCACCTGCCGCCCCCCGGGGGGAGAGAGGTGCCTGTTTCAGGAATGCTTTCCCAGCTCGGGACCCCAGGAGCCCGCCCCGCGCAGGCGGCCCGTGGCTGTGTGTTGGAAAGGACTGCCTGGCAGCGCGTGTGGATTCCTGGTCAGTCAGTCTGTCAAACAACTGAGGGTGAGATCTCCCAGGACTTACTTACGCTCTCTCTCGGAGCAGCTGCTGGATTTGAACCACCGACCTTGAGGTTAACAGTTCAGCGAGTAACACGCTAGACCACCAGGGCCCCTGGCCTAGAGGACTCAACTTTCTTCTCAAAACTCTGCTGCGCGATCCAGATTTCCCGCAGGGACGGCGCATGGTTTTCCCAAGCGGTAAAACAAAGTAGGCTTGCGGAGGTATAAGAGGCGGTAAACTAGAAGGGGTATGTCCTTCTTAAAGGTAAACAGCAGCCCTGCCTCTGTGTGCAGCCCAAGTTAACGAGGAAATGGAACTCACTGCCCCGCGCATGTTGTTCATAAAGCAATGAATACCGCCCCAGTTCCTATGGGAAAGGTAAGCTTTTGGCGCACGCGCGCACACACTTTTTTTTAACTTAAAATAGCTACAAGGAGCAGCAGCGGGGGTTCCAACTACTAACTTTGCGTTTCACAGCTCAGCTTTTTAACCACAGCACTCTCAACCCCTTACCCCCAGGTTTCTTACATACATAGGGCCGTACCTTCCCTACATTCTGTTTTCAAACAGGAAAACGACACGTTTTCCCACGGAACATCTCAGCCGGAGTCATGGGAACGGGTCTCTCCTCATCTTCTGGGCCGCTCACTCTGGCCACAGTTTCCCAGAGAACCGGCTTCCTTCCATCTCCAAAGGAAGAAGGAGGCTCCTGCTCAGGGAGGAGACCATCAGCCCCAAGCCCTGGAGTCTGCCAAGGGGCAGCAAAGGCCACCACTGCTTCTGGTGACGCTCAGCTTGACACAGCAATGTCTGGAAAACTTGTACTGTGGGAAATCCTATATTCCCGCAGATGAATATTATCCCCCAAAGAGACACACTTCTACATTCATAGTGCCTTGATAAGGTAAAACTCTTGTCTGGGAAGTTCCCTGGTCATTGAAAATAAGCAGCTAATGGCTTGTTCCTCTTGTCTGGTCATTTCTCTTCTGTTCAGCCACAGTGGCTTCCCCACTCAGCCTGCACGCCTCTCCTCTGCCTCTGGGGGATGGTGACCTGGGCCTCAGCTGCCTCCTCGACAACCGCTGTCGGCTTTACACCATAGCTCACACCTTCACCGCTCACCTAAAGGTTGGCCATGCCAACCCTCCTGAGGGCTGACCATCTGCTCCTTCATACAGATTGCTGTTAGGAAGCACGTACGGATATGCTTGGTACAATCGTGTGTGGATTGTTGTCAGAACCCCTACAGAATAATCCTTGAATAAAGCAAAATTTTAAAAAGCTCATTTGTAGGCGCCATCAGAGGTACCTCTAGATGGTAGGATAGGGAGGGTAGGGGGTGAGGGTGGGGGAAGGCTATCAGGCGTAATTGATCGGGCCACATCTGACAACTCCAGATACCCCTAAAGCTGGTACAAACCCCTCAGGCTGGGCAAACCAGAGTCCACTCAAAGTCTCTTGAAAGAAAAGCACCTGGCCACTGACTTCAAGGAACCTCATTCACACACACACACACACACACACACACACACACACATACACACACACCCCCCCAAAATTCTATGAAGTCCAATTCTACCCTGTCTCACAAGGTCACCTTGAACTCAGCATACACTCCTAGGCAACTGGCTTGTTTTTGTTTGTTTGTTGACTTCTCTTTTGGGGAGGATGGGGTTCTTCCTTTTGGAACTTTCACCTTGAAGAACTCGGGGGCCTCTAGGCTTCTCTTCCTCTGATCTTTCCTTGTGGATTCCCCTCCCACCGCCGCCACATACACACCTTCCTTCTCCAATCTAGCTTCTCTTCATCCTACCTCCAGAGTCATGTTTCCCAAACGAGTTGGGATGTAAGTCAACCTTAATAACAATGCCAGGCATATAGATATCTCCCAGGCAGAGCATCTGTTGAGAGACACAATGGGGACAGGGGACAGCACCACAGTCTTGAAACCACATGGATTCATCTGGACTTCAAGTTAAACTTTTCCTGCCTGCCTTCACTGGAAAAGCCAGGAACCTCCCCAGTTTCGGCACCTTAACACAGGTTGCTGCGGCTCTTAGGTGCTTCCCAGTCCCCGCTCATAATCATACAACACCTTTCAACCCATTGTAGTAGCCACTGTCTCAATCCATCGTGTGAAAGTTCTTCCTCTACCTTACCAAGGGTGTTAGACCGAGTAGACTAGAGAAACAAATTCATAAACATGCATGTGTATAGAAGAGAGAGGCTTATATACAAGGGCAGCTGTACATTAAGGAAGCATCCCAACCCAGTCCTGTCCAAGGTCATAAGTCCAATTTTAGCCCATATGTCCCATAGCAATCCATAAGTCCTCTTCAGGCTGACGAAACACATACAATGATACACAATCACAGGTCAGTGGGTGCAGTCTTGTGTATCCAGTGGTGGTAGAAGCATCTCAGCACTGGTAGGGGCCTCTGTGTAGCATTTCCGGCTTCAGAGGTCTGGTTCCATAAGGGTAAGCCCATCTGGCTTCTCCTCCGAGATGTCTCGCAGGGAGTCAGCCTTGTGTCTTGTCAATAGAGCGTCTCCAAGGGACTGAGTCGTGAGTCTCTCACCTCCAAGGAGGAAAATACAGCCATATTTCCCAGAATTCTCAGGAGAAAGCCATGGCTATACAGAGATCTCATTGGCTATCTCCAGATTGGCAGGCTAGGTTCCACCCCTACAGTCTGAATCCTCAAATTGACACCAGATTAGGTGACTGCCACACCAAACATGATGTACTTCTACAGGGACTGTCTTCTGGCTATGTGTCCAAGAGACCCAGTCATGCCATACTTGTTTCTAAGGAGCATTCTAGCTGTACTTCTTCCAAGACAGATTAGCTCATTCTTTCTTATGGCATTCAATAAAACTTTTTAAAGTCTTCATCACCGCCATAATTCAAGGACATCCATTCCTCTCTGATCTTCCTAATGCATGTTCAGCTTTGGGACCTCGATGCAGTGATGGAAAATACCATAGCTCCCGTCAGATGCCCTTCAATCTTCAGAGAGGCATCTCTGCTCATTGACTCTCGAAGGAGGTCTTCTGCAGCTGATGTGCACAGGGCCACCCATCATTTGATTTTGCTGGTTTTGACTGCTGCTTCCAAGGGCATCGATCCTGGATTCAAGTAAGTTGATCCAGGAGTCCAGGGTATGGAAGCTCAAGGATGCTAGTTTCTTACTGTGAAAGGGATCTGGTCCTAGAGTCTTGTTATCAGGCATGAATAATCCATTCTGACACACAGAGACCCTATGCATTGGAAATGAATTACCCGATAGACTTCTCTTCACTAATCTTTGCAGAATCAGGTCTGCACCCCTGCAAAAGCCAAGGGGTGGGTTCAAGCCACTGGCATCATTGCTCTTAACCCTTGGCCACTTAGGAATCTGAGGATGGCCAAAGTCACTTGCTGAAGTCAGACCAGTCCATTGCACTCCTATACTGATAGGCTCAGCCAGGAGTAGGTGGGGGAGGCAGGCAGCATTGGGTTCCGGGCAATTCAGCAAATATGGAGTATACATCTGTCCACGAGATACCGGATAGGTATGAAAAATGAAAAGCAATCTGCAAATATAACCTCCTGAGTTAGCAGCAGGCCTGGTGTTTCTAATGCATTTACCTCCTGGTCCATGGCCTCTCACCTGAGCTTTCTGGGAGGTAGCCATGGCAGAGACTTTCTGACCCAGAGATGGCTTGTGTAAGACAGCTTGGATTGACTAAAGCAGGCGGAAGTTCAGGGTGAGGAAGGAAGGGATAAAATGAGGAGCTGATACCAACGACTCAAGTAGAAAGCAAATGTTTTGAGAATGATGTACAACAGATGTACAATGTGCTTGTAGTCTCTCTTCCTGTGGGCTTCTGTTCATTCTTCTGAAGGCAGGAAGGACCTCTTTGTCCATAGCAGGCATATAAAGTGGAATGTTTCCTGCCCCTCCTCTCCCACGAGTGATCTTTTCTCGTGCACCTGAAGGCAGGCATCAGCTGTCTTCTCTTTAAAAACCAAAACCACTTCTATATGTAGTGTCTAAGCCAATTCACCACCTTCCCGATGGTACTGGTAAAATGCAGCGCGCACCAAAGAGAATTTTCTTTAAACATGGCTACGTGAGATCATTTTGCACCAGTGCGCTTTGGGGCGAACCTTTCACACCCATTCCATCAGACTCACCAGTGCTGCAAATGGAAAGGGAAACGGATCTGGACGAGCTTGATGCTTCCCCAGATAGGGTTTGCCAAGGAAGCCGGACCACCATCCGTGGACAACAGATGCAATGCCAAGCTTTAATCCCACTCCAGAAGGCCAGGAGGCCCGACCAAGATTTACATTCACGGTTTGCCTTTTTCTCCTGCTGGAATACACACAGGCCAAAGCCGGTTTCCTTTCTGGGTTGTGGTGCAGGGGTGAGCGCTGGCCGTCTTCAAAGTCACCATGTCGGTTTAGGGGCGGTTTACGGACACTTCAAGACCCGAGGAGTCACCCGTCACACCTGCTCCCAGCATTTACACCTCTCTGAGTGGGGCTTTGGGGAGGAGATGGGCAGCGGAGGTATTTCGTGCTTGCCACAGGGGGCCAGAGCTGGGTCGTAGCCTCCACTTTGCATTTACCTCCTGGTCCATGGCCTCTCACCTGAGCTTTCTGGGAGGTAGCTATGGCAGAGACTTTCTGACCCAGAGATGGCTAGTGTAAGACAGCTTGGATTGCACACACTTATGAAGTCTCTCCGGCCCCAGCTCTTTTGGTAGGCATGTGCGTCCCTTCCTGCAGAATGCAGCTGGGACCCCCTCCCCTCATGGTTGGCCTCCGGGGCGAGGGGGAGGGCTCAGCCTCCTCCTGGTTTCAGGAGACTCCCCCCACCCCCCACCCCGGCACTCCAGCGCATGCAGGAGGGCCAGTTGGGGAATTCCAATGCATGGCTGACTGGAACAGCGACCCAGCTCTACGGCGCAATCTCCTGGCCGTGTTTCCATTCTCCCTTCTGCTCACCCCACTGACGGGTTCCCACGAGCAGCTGTCTTAACCCTGTCATCGGTGACCCGGGCAGCTCAGACAGTCCTCAAATCCTAAGTAGCACATCTCCTGCTAGTCTGACGCACGGACATACAGGACGCAAGGAGGTTCAGAACACCAGTTTGCCAATGTGCACGGCTGACATAGCTATCGGTCGCCAAACCCAGCATCGTCCTCCCACCCCGTGGCCCACCATCCAAGGGACTCCGGGTCACAGAAATGCATGGTGGGGATCAGGAAGCCCACCCTTCTTGCAAGCCACAGTTGATCGTGAAAAGGTCCGGATCAGATTCCACATCGCAGATAGCGGATCAAACATGGCTATGGCCCAGGAGGCCGGGTAACAGGCTCACTTGGGAACAGGAGCCGAGATAGGATGCTGAGAGACCAGAAGGGTTATGATTCCGGCCGCCACCCGTCCCCTGGCCAACTCCCCAAAATGCCAGCGTTCTCTGGAATGCCGAATGAATGGCCGGATTGTATTTTTAACGACCAGGCGCTAATCCTTGACTTCCACCGCAGCCTTGCCAAGAGGCCTCCTCCGCTCCGTGAACTCCCACATGGTGAGGGAACGGCCGCCGCTGCTCAGAAGGTCCATCAGCGCTTCCGGCGGGGCCAGCTGTGGCCATCCATCCGTCTGCCCCAAATCCTCTGCGGGGGCCCTGCGGACACGCGTGCAGACTCTCCCTGTCCTGACCTGCTCAGACTGGGGGTCAGTGAGACCGGCCAGGAGTGAGAGACCTGACTTCCTACCTCGATACCCACGGTGTACACACACACAGACAAACATGCACATATACACAAACACACATACATACATACACACAAATACACACATACACATAGATACACAAACACATGCACACATGCACATACATACACACACACACACCCCACATGCATAACAACAACAATAATTTGTAAAAAATACAGTATCTAATACCTGGTCATTTCTCCTAACAGAGAAATGTTCAAAATGTTTCAGGGCCAGTTTCATTTTCTTTTTAACCATTTACAAAAAGGGGTTCCGACTTCCAAAATCTACACCAGGTGCAGAGATTCAAGAATGTACTGTGACTTCAACTAACAGAGAAACAAATTTAGCCATAGAGAGGGGGTGAGGAGGACTGCTGTCCCGCACAAAGGAAGTCTATACAAAGTCCAGGTGGACTCCTTCTGTGTCCACAGATGAATGCTAATTAAAAGGGGAGAAAACATGACCGAGTTAACTTTTCTTTATTAAATAATGTTAGAAATGTGTATCGCATATACTTTACTTATGACTTACTGTCCTCTCAAAACTACCTCTCTTCCTCACTAAGACAGTTCATATAAGATAGCAACGATGACTGTAGACAAACCCCCCTCCTCCAAAAGGGGGAACAAAAACCAGAATTGTAAGTAAATAGACACATTGGATGATGTGATATGGCAAAATGCATAAATAATAAAATGTGATATAATAACATGGGTTCCTGGGGAGCAAGGTGGGAGACGGAGGGGATAAAGGAAAACCAATATTACAGAGTCCAAGAAGAAAGAAAATACTTTGAAAATGATGGTGGCAGACAAGTTTGCTGGATCTACTTGAGGTGTGGGTTGTTATAATGTCTGTAAGAACTCCCAATAAAATGATTAAGTAATCATAATACTAAGGATTTATATAATGTCTTAAATAAGACTTCCCTAAATTCATGCCTGCAACAAAATAAAGCTTGTTCAGAAAAATATATAATGAACAACTATTGATAATATGTGTCTAGGGGCTCTGGTAGCATAGGGGTTATGCGTTGGGCTGCCAGTCGTGCGATCAGCAGTTCAAAATCACCAGCCTCTCTGTGGGAGGAAGATGAGGCTTTCAACTTCTGTAAAGAGTGACAGACTCAGAAACCCACAGCAGCTTTAACCTGTCCAGTAGGGTAGCTAGAGGAGTGTCTACCCACTCCATGGCAGTGAGTTCGCAAGGGTGTGTGTGTGTGTGTGTGTGTAGAGCATTTTATTCTTGACAGAGGTTTAAACTGCTTTTGTGCCAGAAAGATATTCCACTACGGCCCTGATCATCACAGGCACCGATAACTCCCAACAAGTGTGGAAAATGTATGTGCGGAGGGATGCACTGCAGTGAGGTCTTAACAGTGCGGTGAGGACAGATGGAAGACAGCTACAGGAACGAGAACACAGACACACAGGGACACGCCATCCAGGGGAGACCCACACGTGTTGAAATAGAAAGATGACCACAATACCCTGCTGATCAAACAAGAGAGAAAGGAAAGGCGAGAGAACTGAGAGGAATTATGCTTCCCACACCTCTTGAGATGTTTGTGTTCTTTCTCCGCCCCCCGCCCCACCCAGCCCCTATTTGGTAATGGCAACCATGATTTAAAATAAAATAAAACAGGAGGAAAGAGACAAAGAAAAAGCCATCCTTTCACTGGAAATGTGGGAATCCAGGACAGGGGATCCCTTCAGGACCAGTGCTGAGAGTGGTGATGCCGGGAGGGTGAAGGGAAGGTGGGGTAGAAGGGGGAACCGATGACAAGGATATACATATAATATCCTTCCTGGGGGACGGACAACAGGGAAATGGGTGAACGGAGTCATCAGACAGTGTAGGAGATGACAAAATGAGCATTTATAAATTATCAAGGGTTTGTGAAGGGGAGGGTAGGGAGGGGGGAAATGAGGAGCTGATACAAGGGCTCAAGTAGAAAGTACATGTTTTGAGAATGATGATGGCAACAAATGTACACATGTGCTTGACACGATGGATGGATCTGTGATTGAGAGTTGTACAAACCCCCAATAAAATGATTTTTTTAAAGCAAGAGTCATGCTCTCTCACGTGAACCCCCTCCCCGTTTCTAAAAAGCACACCAGAAACCATAACTTCTCATTACTGTTTCTGGAAGCCCTTCCATCGCCAGACAGAGGCAAAGACATGGTCTGTCCTGCACCAGGAGTGGAAATGGCGCCAGTGTAATGCTGTCAAGGATGTTTTAGGTAAAGGTGCTCTGCGCCAGGGGAGGGGGGCACAGAGCCCGGGGGGAGGGCAGTCGCAGGAAGAGATCAAGAGGACGGAGAGGAATTCTATAATTAAGCAATGTTTCATGGAGCCTCCAGGCAGCTGTTGGAGCTGGTGGGAGCATCTGAGAGAGGCGTCAACAGATGGGCCCGGCGGCCTCTCCCCAGGGGGCCTGTCATTCCTGCTGTCCTGGAGCCACTTCACAGGACACCCCCAACCCCAGCACCTGTCCACATGGGACGCGCCCAGCTGCGGGGCTGGAATTGCAGTCAGCTGCCTGCTGCAGGAGGGAGAGGCATTCGCTGCCTGTCTCTAGACATGAGGATGGAGACGGCTTTGATGGTGCTTATGCCAGGGAGGGCATGCTTCATGCGGACCTGTTTCCTTCTGGGACACCTCAGGACTGTTTTTGGGTTGTTTTTTTTTTTTTCTGTACTTAGTAAAGGAAGTTTCGGGTCGAAAGCCACCCCTTGCAGCTGTATTTTTTTACCACCCCCCTTATCCCCCAGCTAATGATACAGTTGCTACAAATAATCATTTAAATTTAGTCCAATGACCAGCTGCAGGATCCCATCCTTTTCATCCCGCCGAGAGGCACATCCTGCCTTTGACCCTCGTAGGATTCCTTCTGACTGGGAGGGGAGCTCAGGAGCAGGGGTGGAAACAGCACATGGGCCTTCAGACCGCCTCTGTCCACAGAGGAAATGGCATTATCATCACTGACAGGCTCCCTGACAGCCTCTGAGAGTGGTGTTGACATAGAGCAAGACCTCAAAAAAGCTTTCTGCTTCTCAGCCAGGCTAATGATGGGTAGAGTGTAGGAGACATAGCAAGGGACACACCTTGAAAAAGACTCCTGGAATAAATGATTGCCTCCAGGGGTGGATGGATGAAGGAAAGAAGGATGAATATATGGATGAATGGGTAAAGGGAGGAGGGAGAGAGGAAGGATGAATGGATAGATGAATGGGTAGATGGATGGGTGGTTGGATGGATGGATGGATGGATGGATGAAGGAAAGAAGGATGAATATATGGATGAATGGGTAGATGGATGCATAGAGGGAGGGTGGGACGGAGGAAGGAAAGAAGGAAGGATGAATGGCTGGATGGCTGGATGGATGGACAGAGGGATGGATGAGCATGCTTAATGGGCTGCCTTCATCTCAGCACTTGGTTTTTCAGTTCTCTTTATCAAATGACATGGAGTCATATCTCCCATCTCTGGCCCCATGACAAATCAGAAAGCTCATCTGAGCTTCTCAGTTCTGCACTTCCTCCAGACAGGGCACGAACACTGGTTAATATGATGGCATCCTCTAAAATCAATTAAAACGACATCACTTTGATCCCCTTTAAGGTTGCACACGGATTGGCTGACATTTCTATCAGACTCCATCTCCCACGGTCCTACAGGTAGACCAGGGCTGCCTCATCGCAGACACTCAATGACTAAATGGCTTGTTGAATCAAGGAATGGCCTGTCAGCAGCATCCCGAATCATGAAGGTCAAGATGATCATGTTCTGCATCAGTCTAGTCATATGCCATAGTGCTCATGAGGACGGTTCTACCCATCACCATCATTCTACGCGCGGACACCTTCCTAGAGCACTCTGCATGCTTCCAACATCGTCTGCATGGGATTCTTACCGAATGAGTGTCATCATCCATCTTTTTAGGATGCGGAAATGGAGACTGAAGAAGCAAAGTGTCCGGGGCCGAGTCCTCGGATTTGTGTGTGACTGAGCAGGGAGCCAAATCCTGTTGCCAAAGGCAAGTCCATGACAAGCCCAGGACATGCTACTTCCTGCCCAGGATCTGCAGCAGGCTAACTCACAACATCTGGACCATTCGGAAGGAAGGGAGGCAGGAAGGAAGGAAAATAGGAAGGAAGGCAGAGTGGGCATGGACAGGCAGTGCTGCCCACAGCCTGACGTTTCTCCCATGACCCATCCTTCAGGGGGAATGGGCTCCACAGATAACTTCTGCCCGTCCAGCTTCAATAACAAACCACCATCCCTGCCCGGCCCTCCTTGAAACCTGTGTGTCACTTACATAGACTGTCTGCTGCCTGGTTTTAATCAGACCCACAGTGTCACAGAAAGAGACCCTCAAGACCGCACAGCCAAGGGGCCCCTGTGCAGCAGATGCTGGAGCGAGAAAGGAGAGCCTCCACGGAGCACAAACACCGCTGTGACACCACCCAACAATGCCATGCAGGGCCCAAGGGTGCAGCTGTGGTGCCCAAGGAAGAAGAAGTGGGACTGCTCTGCAGACGGGTGCCACGAAGCAGAGGTAGCAGTGAAATCCATGGGGGAGTGTCACCAGAACACAGAGCCAGAGTGTGGCTGAGACCGGCCTTCAGCAACCGGTCTCTGCCTTTGTTGCCATGGTGATGAGATGCCTCGGCTCACAGCAGCCCTGGGTCCAGAGAGTGAGATACAGCCTGGTCCCCCATCACCCACACACTTCTCTTTATGCTGAAGCCCACGGCTGCACCCTGCAGCTTGCATTTCTGTCTCATGCCGGGGGAAGTATCCTCCAAACGGCAAGAGAGTTTTAAAGACCATACGCACTTGTTCTATCATAGAGTGGAGTCACCACCCCGTATCACATATGGTGGCGGTTACATAAGTGATCGGGTGTCAACTTGCAAAGAAGTGGAGTCTAGACTGTCGATCAGGTCACAGTTTGATGACCTCATTTGGAAGCACCGTGGAGATAAATAGCTCACTGGAGGCCAGATACACACAGACTCTCTGCTTTGTCTTTCTGCTGACAAGCCATATGGAGCTAATCTAGAGTCTTGGAGCTGGAAAAGCCACTCAGAAACCCCTGCCAGTCCTGAGATGTTTCCACCACCACTGGATCCACAAGACGTTCCATCCCCTAGCCTATGATCTACCTGAAATTGACATCCTTGTATATGTTGCCTGAGTCTGAAGAGGAATTTTTAGATTGGTATCAGACATATGGGCTCATATTGGACTTAGGGATTTCACCTGAGTTGGGCTGGGATGTTTTCTCAATATCCAATTGCTCTTTGATATAAAACTCTTTCTTATACACGTGTCATTCAGCGACATCCTCAATGCTGTACAACCATCGCTATTTCCAAAGCCTTTCCGTCATCCCCAACAGAAACTGTGCTTCCCTTTCCTCATTCTCCCAGGTCCGGGTGACTGTTCATCCATTCCTGGCTCTGTGTACTTTGCCCTTTCTAAACGCTTCCTGGCGGAAGCAGGGTTGTGCACAGTAGGTCCTTTACTGTGACTGACCGACTTCACTCAGCACAGCCTGCTGAAGGTTCATCCTTAGTGCAGGATGTCTCAGAACTGCAGGGTTGTGCACAGTAGGTCCTTTACTGTGACTGACCGACTTCACTCAGCACAGCCTGCTGAAGGTTCATCCTTAGTGCAGGATGTCTCAGAACTGCACGGCGGATTACAATTGTGTAGACAGGTCACCTTTGACTTATCTTGGCCCCCCCCCCCGTGGGTGGACACTTGGGTTGGATCCACCACTGTGGACAGTGCCGCGACGTCCTCCCCGCCCCTCCCCAAATCTTCTTCATTTCAAAAGCAGGAGGCTGTGCACGCCAATTCTTAGCGGGTGTGTGAAAGGCAGAGTCCCTGGGTTCAAGGTCACAGCTGCATTCTCTCCATCCTCCTAGAGCAACTGGTGGGAAGAGAGCCCTGGGCTACCGACCCAGCTGTTCAGCCGTGCTTTCTAACTTTAGCAAGGGCGCTTAGTCACTAAAGTCACTAAACCCACCGTCATCCGATGCCTTGTGACTATACAGGGGAAAACAGATGAACACAACTCCATTGGGCATCTGAGACAACCAGCTGCCTTCTGGTTCTCCAGAGGAGCCGCTCATGGGTCCAGACCAAGACCCTGAGATCGGCAAGCAAACATGCTCCCAAGACATGACCTGGGCACTAAGGCTGGCCATCTTGAAAGACCTCTAATAAAGGGCGATTTCTATTCCTCCTAAAAAAGTCAAAACAAACTCCGGGTTAAATGGAGCCATATCTTCTGTGCCCACCGTCATAGATCCCCTCCACGCGGAAGGCAGAATCTCTGTGAGCTGACAACGTGGGGAGCACCCCGGGCCTGCAGAGGTGGAACTCAAACAAGCCCCAGAGTCAACTCAATGCCGTGGGCCAGGGCTGACTGACAGCAACCTGACCAGACAGGGAGGAACTGCTCTTGTGGGTTTCTGCAGCTCTCAGTCTGGATGGAGCAGACAGCCTCCCCTTTCTTGCTCGGACTGATGACC
>PVJH01007743.1:45749-90533 GCA_004026705.1 Nesogale talazaci
ATACCCTTTCTCCCTGCCTTCTTAAGCCAGTCCTCTTGGTAATTTCTTGCCCCCAAACGCTGGGAGATTTCACAATGGTTTGACTCTTGATGAGCCTTGGAGAGCTGCTAATTAAAATAAATGCCTTTCAGCGAAAAGCGTTGCTCTTTTTTTTTTTTTTTAAACCCCCTTTGCAGAATTCGCTTCAACCCTGCTGGCTGCAGCAGAGAACTCTCGAAGAATGTCTTGCTAAGCTCCCCTGTAATTGACTGCCTCCTTTGTGAACATATGAGTGGACTTAAAAAACATTAAGCGACTTATGCAAATGGAAACAAGATGCCCTTTGAGTTCCATTGATAACTTAACCTTTAATGTTTTGGACAAAATCCCATTTTTCAGAAAGCAGTGGGGAGCCATTGAATGGGGCCATTATGTACACTACGCTGTGGTGGGAATGATTTTGTGCGAAGATGTATACGGCAGGCAGCACATCGTTTTAAAGGCCTTGGGTGGAAGGTGGGCGCTCATAATCTGCGATTAAAGTGAGCATAGCTTTCATGACTCCTCGCCTGGGTGCTCCCTTGTGCAGCAGAAAGGGAATTGAATCCTGCAGGCAGATAACTCTCTAGCACCATACTCCAAGAGAATGGTAGTCCATAGCAGGTGGAAGGACGAGAAAGGGGGCAAGGCGGGCACTGTGTGGAGCTGGGAATGTCTTATGTCTTGACCCCAACGAGTCCCAGGGGTGCCAGAACTCCTGGAGCAATAGACGATTGAACCATCTGCTCTCCGGCATGTGTGTTAGATTGTTTTGTTGTTTCTTGGTTTGTTTTTTACGGCAATTTTCTAAACTCCAAAAGGGCCAAGGCACAACGGTAAAGGGGTTGGTCAGTGAGCATCTGAATCCACAACCAGTGCAGAGGAAGAGACCAAGAACCCCTTCCACAGCCAAGAACACCCTCTGGAGGCTGAAACAGAGGTCACGGAGGTGACGCCCACTCAGAGTGACCCCACAGAACTGCCCTTGGGGTTCCAGAGACTGTGTTCGTGACAGGAGGAGAAGTTCTGTCTTTGTCCCATGGGGTCATCTCTTTGAGAAAAATGGGGAAATATGAGGAGAGATGGAAATGTTTAGAAAAGAATGATGGCAGCAGATGCACTAATATGCCTGATACGACTGAAGTTTGGGTTGATATAAGAGCTGTAAGAGTCCCCAATAAAATGATCTTGTAATTAAAAAAAATAAATGAAAAAGAATTCATTTAAAGTATTTACAAGGCATAGAACTAAAACTGTAGGGTTCTTTACGCTATTAATATTTGTTGTTAAAAAATGGTGCATAACATGTAGATCTGGCTTGAACAAATTGACGTAAAAACAAAAAACAAACCATCTCTGGGACCAATGGGGAAATTTGAGTATGGCCAGACACTAGAATATAATATGAAACTGAGTGGTAGGATGCAATGAGAAACTAGCGAACCCATGTTGCTGTCCCATGACCTTAACCTAAGTCAAGCATAAAGAGGTCATGTAGGTCATTGCCATGGGACCTACACAACCAAAGCAAAACAGAGTTAATGTCATGCAAAACAAACTCTCTAAATAATTATTTTCTGCTTTTTTTTTTTTAAAGAAATGGCGGTGGCACTGCTTTGAAAAGACAGAACCACTAGATGTCCTGTGTGGACCTTGATTGGATCTTGACTGGAAAATACACACAGTCCTACAAGGGACATTTGTGAAATGAATGGATATTTTTAACGAAGTGCAGCATATTATCTTCTTTTGGGGACCATAAGATGCCCTCCTCCCCCCCCCCAAAAAAAAAGCGGGGGGGACAAGGGTGCAGTCTTATGGTCCGAAGGTGTGGTGCCCCAGAACATTTTAGTATACCAGTACTATTTGGTTCAGAATTTTTTTTCTTGTTCTCCTGTTCTAAAAACTGGGTGTGCCTTCTAGTCAGGTGTACCTTCTGGTCCAAAACACATGGTACATTGTGGAGTCCCTGGGGGGCCGCTCACCACCACAGTGGCCTCAGATTCGGATTCAGTCCATCTGGGCTGGAAATGCACGGTCTCATCAGGTTCTCATCGGATGGGCTCTTTGGAAACCTGCTCACCTGTAACCCTGCGGCTGGGCCAGTGCTGATTCATTATCTTATTTTTCCTTACCAGGAAGGGAGACTGGCCCCTCTGCCATTCTGTTAGGGTAACAGAGACCCATAAGCCCACACAAGAGGATCTATGGGGAAAGAGTCCGATTTTGAGGCCGTGCAGCCCGAGAGGCAACCATTGGGTGAGTGGAGTCAAAAAGAGCCTAGTGGAAGCCCCAGCTGCACAGTGTGATCTTGGACAATGTACTCAGCCCCTCTGGTTCTCACATGTTGCGTCGGCGGGATGGAGACTGGGAGTCAGATGTCTGCATTCCAGTTCTCACTCCTTCGTGGACGGCTGTACCATTGAACCTCTCGATGCCCCAGTTTCTCACCTCCACCTGAGGCCTGCCACAGTCTTAAGATGCAGCCCGGCAGACAGAAAAGTGTCAGTAAAGGGCAGCTACCATTATGGCGCAAATGAAAGTGTCCGCCGCCTAAAATGGTCGTAACATTAAATCTGCTAATGCATACATAAAGCCTCAAACAAATTTATAGGGCCCGATATCCTGGATCAGACTCACTGCCAGGAAGTCAATTCCTATTCATAGTGAGGCCCTTGATCAGGGGTACCCACCTTCCTCCTGCCCTGACCCTCTCATACTGTTCCTGGTGCTGTGGTGACCCATGACCCTAAAATGATTTTCGTTGCTACTTCATCACTGTCCTTTCACTACTGTGATGAATTGTCCGTGTAACTAACTATCTGATAGGCAGGATGTCTTTTCATTGTTACAAATGGAACATCATGAAAGCATAACGATATTGTGAAATACCTATTTCTAATGACAAATACATGACAATTTGTCTCAAAAGGTGCAGCACAATCAGCTGACTTCTTCCCAAACCCATCCCGAGAAATTAAATTGAGAGTCCTTTGATAGGACGTTAGCACATTTATCTCATGTCTGTGGTGCTTTTAGTTATTGCAATGACCTCTAATACTTAGTCCAACATCATGGTGAATGAGTGGTGAAGTGTGACACAACCCTCTATTTGTTTCCGCATTTCAAGGCATTAAAAGAAGTTGGCCAATTTGTTTAGGCTGTGTTGTTTTTTTTTTTTTTTTTGGTTTTTTTTTTTTTTCATGAAAGTGAATAAAAATAAATAAACGGTTAATGATTTTATGGATGATTTGACTATCCAACCTGGAAGTCTTTGCATATTTATATGTATTATTTGAACCCCGGGAGGGAAAGAAACCACCACATTGAAACAGACTTCTGTAGAAGGACTAATACGTTAATTCTGACGCAGGCTGCTGTGTTTTCCTTTGTCAGAAGCCCTACAAAGATGTTCCAACAATAGATCAGCTTACCTCTACTCTCATTGCACTCTGTGTGAAATAAACAAAACAAAATCCTTTCTATTGAGCTGAGCCCCGGGGGGCGTAAGGGGTTGAGTGCGGGACTGGGGCCCGCGGGCTTGGCGGTTCAAATCCAGCGGTGGCTCTCAGGAGCAGCGCTGAGTAGCTTCCACGACCACCAGAGGGCAGTGATGCCCCAAAACAAACAAATAAAAAATCATTGCTATCAAGTCAATGCGGGCTTATAGTGACCACACAGGACAGGGAAGAACTGCCCCCTGGGGGTTTCTGAGATGGTCACTCTTTACAGAAGAAGAAAGCCCCATCTTTCACCCACGGAGCGACTGGTGGTTTGGAACTGCTGAATTTATGATGGGCAGCCCAGTGCACCACCACCACATCACCAGGGCTGGACGGGTATGCTGATCAGGAAAATGTCAAGAGTCTTGCACGCATCCCTAGAATGCCTTCCGGCTCCAAAGCATTTTGTCTGGAATAAGCCTGTGCACGAATGAGCTGCTCTCCCCATAACCAATTCTTTGGGGGCTTCCCCTTGACTGGGGCCTCCCTCGGGCAAGCGATCTCCATGATTCCAGGGGACAATCTGGGAGAACTCGTCAAATACCCACACTACACCTTGACACGGGATGAGGACCCTGGTGGACCTGACTCTCCAAACAAGGAAAGACGCAGCTCATTTTAAAAAGAAATGCATTTCCTTCTGAGATTTTTATCATCTGTCTTCCCCGATGCATGCATGTCCATCCATAAAAAAATGACAAACCTCAAACTCACTGCCAGAGAGTTGAGTGTGACTCGTGGCACCCCCTATGGGACAGAGCAGAACTGCCCCTGTAAGTTTCTGAAGCTGTCACTTTTCCCAGGAACAGAGAGTCTCATTGCTCTCCAACAGAGAGACTGGGTCTAAGTAGGTGGAGGATGTTTCGGGAATGGTGATGGCAACAAAGGCACACATGCTGTCTGCCTACAATGGGTGTATGTATTGATTGTGATGAGAGTTGCATGACCCAATAAAATTATTTTTTTAATTCTTTAGACACCTTAATTTGATGTGCTCAAGTCCTCCTAGTTAGACATGCTTTTGTTCATTTTTATTTTTTCAGCACAAACATACCTGGCATAAGACTTTCTGGATGTTTGGGGTTATTTCTTTAGGCCAGTGTCCCAGGATTGATGCCGTTGGATCAAAGAGCATTATTGTTTTAACCTTTGATTTGTTTTGGGTTTTTTTTGGGGGGGTGGGGTGGGGGCATTACTGTCATCTGGTGAGAGTGGGAGGCCCAGAATTGCTCCTGGAGAGCTGCTGCTGCTGGATTTGAACCACCAAACCAGTGGGCCGCAGTCCTGCACTCAACCACTACACCACCGGGGCTCAACCATGATTAGTTTATAGGGTAGAAAATGTTAGCCTTCTTATTCATTATAATAGTCATTTATATGGAGGCTTTCAAAAATACTGGCCTATAAGAGTGATGTTAATAATGTGTATACTATGAAATGATTTTGAATTGAGGGAACCCTAGTGGATTCTCAAGCAGTGATGTCCTATTCCTGACTAGCTTGGAGAACGCCAGCCTTCAAGGTCAGGATTACAAAACTGCAGTGATCCTGATCTACCACAGGTCTTTGTTCAAAAATTCAGCAGCTCTGATTTATAGATGAACTGCTCATTCTTAAAGACAGTTTGATTCATCAAAATTAACAGTCAAGGAGAAACAATAGGTCCAATTGGCAGATGGATTTTTCCTGGACTCCTTGGCAGCCTTAAAAAGAGAAGCTGATTGGTTTCCATGGTACAAAACGCAGAAGAGCTACTCAGATTAATCACTAAACTTCAGGAAATTGGCCTGTCACTAGACTTGGGGTTCAGGAAATCCCACCAGACAGGCACTGTTTGCCCATGGAGGAGAATCTGGGTCCTCTGCCATCAATAACAGACAAAAAGCGGGATTCAGTCAAAAGAATGAGTATTTGCCCAAGCAAATGACTTTCCAATGTAAAGAAACAGCACACGGTGGCTGCCAACGGACTCAACTGAGAGACAGGGACAGTCTCACACTGATTCCCACTCTCCCCCATGTCAGAACTTTGTATCTAGGACTGAGTGGAATTAAGATCTGCGTCTCTTAGGTCTCATTGCTGCTGAAACAGAAACACCACCAGGCAGAGGCTTTGAAAGACAGACATTCATTTACTCACAATTCAGAAAGTCAAGGTGGAAGGGAAGGGGTGGAACTTTTGTCTGTCTATTTCAACTCCGAGGAGACAAAACTCTTGAGGTTCCTGGGCTGGTAGATTTTTCTGCCTCCATTGCCCTGAAAGAGTCTGCCTTGCCCGGTGTGTGCCCACCTGTCTGTGTGTGCCCTATCCCTCAGAAGTGATTGATTGGGGTTAGGCTGCATGGATGTGTCCTTATTAACACAACAAAGAAAAAGATGTCCAAGTAAGATAATTATCCACAGGTGCAGGGTTTAGGATCCCAAGACCTACTGGTGCTGGGGCGGGAGGGTGGGGGAAGGTGTAATTCAGACCACAACATTAAGTGAAGGCCCTGTCAATCACTCACAGTGTGGGGATATCCCAAACCCAAACACTCAGATTCTTGGGCTGTTGTTTTCTAGGAGAAAATAAAATGAAACACACGAAGATAATATCCATTTTCATGGTAATGAAAGCTACACTCACATGGGGAGTTAAAAAACAAACTCGCTGCCACCCAGTCCGTTTGACTCTTAGTCTTCGGGGCCTCACAGAGTAGAACAGTGACTGTTCCCAAGCCGGAAGCTTTGGCCAGAAGTCGGAAGCCTCATCTTTCTCCCAAGAAGTGGTTGGCGGCTTTGAACAGCTGGCCTTGAGGTTAGCAGCCCCAACTTGCAACCACTACAAATGCTTTAAAAAAAATCCAAGCATTTCAGATCATGTTTCTTTCTTTCCTTCTTTTTTTTTTCCTTCAGTGATTTTATTGGGGCTCAGACTATGTTTCTTTTTCTCATTTTTCTCCCCCTTAAAATGTCTTTGGATGGGTTTCTAGGACAGATCCATCGTCAATTGGAACGTCGGATTAAAGCTAAAGTCTTTAGCTGCTTTGTTGCAATCCCCCAAAACACTGACCCTGGGCACGCCCTCCTCTTCTGAGCCTTCTGAGCTTTGTCCCATGTGTACAGGTGTCTCTCCGATCTAACCGGGTGGATTACTCTAAAGTGTGCCTGTCCCACTGTCCTCGCTCCCATCAGTTCCACACCTGAAGGGCAACTCGGCGCCCCATGGTACCTGACCAGCAATATAGCCAGGTAATTTCTAAGTTCTGAGTTTTGTCTTCCACATTTGTCTCCCGCTTTATCCAAGACCTTCTAAGACGATCCCTTCAGTACAGTGGATTTTACCCTTCCTTATCATGGCCCCAAGACCCTTTCATTCAGTTCCTCACATGGTGGTGAGTGACTCCCCCCCCACCTCCACCCCCCGCCCCAACCATATCATGATTTTCGTTGGTACTTTATCACTGTTATTTTGCTACTATTATGAATCAGGCTGCCGCTGTGAAAGGGTTGAGACTCACAGGTTGAGAACCGCTGTTCTATGGGGCGCCACTTCATCTTTCTTGTCTCAGACTGATGCCCACCTGGCCCACTAGTTCACCTCCCTGTTCCCGTCTCTTGTGTTTCCTCTGGACATGGTGAGATCAAGAGCCGCAAAGATTACTGTTAAATATCAGCAAGTATGATACAGGGTCAGAGATTATTTCTTCCTTGCAAAAAAGTGTCACTCTTAAGAATCAATAGCCATGGTGCTGATGAAAATCCCTAAGGCATGTAATCAAGTGAATTACAATATAGCAATCTATAACCATTACATTAATAACATCTTCCCCCCCTCCCCCGCATCACTGCCCTGGTGGGAGTAGGAAGCCCAGCCTTGCTCCTGGAGATCTGCTGCTGGATTTGAACCGTCAACCCTGTGGGCCGCAGTCCCGCACACAACCACTGCGCCACTGGGGCTCAGCCATTAATAACATCTTTAGGGGAATAGAAAGCCCTCGTCTTTCTACTGAGGAGCAGCAGGTAGTTTCAAACCACTGACCTTGCAGACCACAGCCTGGCGAGAACTACTAGGCCACCCAGGCTCCTAATAATCCTTCACTGTACTTAGTGGGTTTTTAGGGGTGGCGCAGTCGTTAAGCACTCAGCTGTTATTCAAAAGATCAGGAGTTTGACTCCTCCAGGCACTGCTCGGGAGGGAGAGGCCACAGCCTGCACGAGAAAGATGGCGGCCTTGGAAACCCCTCCTGGCTCCCCATGTCAGTCAGGATGGGCTTGAGGACATTGAGGGTCTGGTTGAGCGTGGTCAAGGTCAAATGCTCTTGGCACTGTTCACAAAGATCATGCTGATGTGCAAATGCTATCAGAGAAGCGGGACTGTAGAATCAACAGAACAGAGATAATGAGAATGCTGGCATGGAGGGAAAACTGTAACCACTAATCATCAAATTAAAAAAAAAACTGTAACCACACCAGCTTGAGCAAAGGGATCAGGTAACAGGCATTAGAAGACCCAAATATACAAACAAAACATATTGTTGAGAACGAGGGATTGGAGCAGAGACCCCCAAATCCATCTGTAGACCATGTGACACCCCTCACAGAAGGGGCGCAGGAAAGGGATAAGTCAACCAGGGAGCAATACCGCACCAATGAAACGATATTCCTTCAGGCTTCCTCACCCCCCGCTATCATGACCCCAGTTCTGCCTTTCACTGCAGGATAGATTGGAGCATGTACACAGGTACAGATAAGAGTTAAAGACACAATCCAGGTCAGATACATCCCTCAGGAATAGAAATGGGAGGAGATATACCAGGAGGATGGGGGAAGGAGGGGAGAGATAAGGGGCAGAGATCAATGGGGAATGGAGACAGTGGCTGGTGGAAGATATGAAATTAATATAATTTATAATATATCAAAGGTTCATGAGGGTTGGAGAGGGGAAGGGAGGGTAAAAAGAGGAGCTGATACCAAGGGTTCAAATAGAAAGTAAATATTGAGAAAATGATGATGGCAACATATGTACAAATATGCTTTGTATCATTCATGTATGGATTGTTATCCGCTGTAAAAGCCCCCCAAAAAAGGATCTTAAAAAAAATTGTAACCAATGGCACAGAACAGTTTACATCAAATTTGTTAGCCAAAACCAAACCTACTGCCACAGGCTTTTCCAAAGGAATGACCCAGGCTTGAATCTCTTGCACCACCAAGATTGTTTAAAAAAAAAAAGAAAAAGAAAAAGGTAAAGGTGCATCTAATTGCTGAGAAAGATCAAGGATGATAGTATTCGGTATGGTTTACAACTCAATATGAAGAAAACTTAATTCTGTAACGGGACCAGCAGGTCCCATCATGATAAATGAAGAAAAGATGGCAGTAGTCAAAACTGTCATGCATGGAACATTCAAGAGACCAAAGGACATGTTGCATAGCATCAATCTGGTGCATGAGACCTCTTCAAAGGGTTGAAAATCAACTTTTCTCTAGTTCCTAAATGTTTCCTCCACTACCCGCCCCCATCATAATCCCAATTCTACCTTACAAATCTGGCTAGACCAGGGGATGTACACTGGTACAGATAGGAACTGCAAGCACAGGGAATCAAGGACAGATGATCCCTTCAGGACCAGTGGTGAGAGTGGCAACACCAGGAGGGTAAAGGGAAGGTGGAATAGAAAGAGGGAACTCATTACAAGGATCTACGTATAACCTCCTCCCTGGGGGGACAGACAACCAGGAAGTAGGTGAAGGGAGACATTGGACAGTGTAAGACATGGCAAAATAATAATTTATAAATTATCAAGGATTCATGATGGAGGAGGGATCAAGGAGGGAAGGGGAAAATGAACCAAGGGCTCAAATAGAAAGAAAATGTTTTGACAATGATGGTGGCAACAAATGTACACATGTGATTTGCATACAATGGATGGATGGATGGATTGTGATAAGAATTGTAGGAGCCCCCCAAAAATGATTAAAAGAAGAAGAAAATAGTGTTGAAAATCAGGGAGGTGAGTTTGAAGACGAAGGTGCGCCCGCCTCAAGCCCAGGTGCTTTCAGTCGCATCATATGCATGTGAAAATTGGACACGGACTAAGGAAGACTGGAGAAGAATTGATGCTTGGAATTGTAGTGCTGGTGAAGAAAACCGACAGTGCCAGGGACTGCCAAAAGAACCAACGGATCTCTCTTGGAAGAAGAATCGCCCCAGTGCCCCTATGAAGCAAGGATGGCAAGACTGGGACTCACAGACTTTGGACATCTTCTCAGGGGAATCCGGACATCTGGCTTGATAAAGTAGACGGGCAGTGAAAAAGAGGAAGGACCTTGAGAGGTGGCTGCAACAATGGGTTCAAACAGACAAAGAGTTGTGTGATTGACAAGGACCGGATGGTTTCACTGTGTCCTCCGAGGGCTGCTAGGCCTAGGGACTGGCCACCACCACCACTTGGCAAAGGGGTACTTACAACCAAAATACAACATTAAGTTTTAAATACGGGGGTAAGGGGGTGGGGTGAATGGAGATCTAGTGTAGAAACTACGCTGATTTCTGTATTCTGTTGAAGAACGCTGTTTATCTCAGCATTCTGGCATAGTCATCGATCACTGGGAAGGGAAGAAAATACTAGACTTAAACTCTAGAATTCACCGTCAGGTTTTTTTCCCCCAAATCTGACAAAAAGAAATGCTGGGGAATATTCAAGTCTTACGTGGAGCCACATGTGTCATAGGTGGCTCTGTGTCCCCGCCTGTCCCAACCTCACACGCTGCCCGAATCACTGCCATAATCTCCCTCCTCCCCAAGTCCCCAAAAAAAGACCGTGCTGGCTCCATTAAGAAACCAGACTCAATGACGCAATAAAGGGAAAATGGAGTTCATGAGAGAAACGGAGCTGGGCGGAGACATAAAGGGCCTATTGTGAATTACTGTACAAGGGCGTGCACCAAAGTCAGGCTTCGTGAGGAATTCTGACATCCTAATGAAGACTGATGAAGAATTTGGGGCCTGTGAATCCGCAGGATCGGGGGGAAGCACTCACACTTAAAAATAAAAGGGTGATTTATGATTTCTTCAGCGTCGCAACCATCCAGAAAACAATGCTCTGGTGCTGTTCCTCAGAATGGAATTGAGAGGGGTTCCTTTTGATTTTGTTCCAGGCACGACCTTATGACAGACAGCCTGCAGCCACCCTCCTACAGGGCCATTTCTTCTTTCTCTGATTGGGGTGCAGTTCATCAGAGCACCCTGAAGCTGTGAACAGAAGTGGGGGCCCCCACGGAGGTGGTCACAAATGAGAGTGATTGGCTTTCTCTAGTCCCCACAGAAAGGCATCGTGCTACCGACACCTCCTTCGTAAGGCAGAAAACCAAGGGATGTTTTCTCCTCCTCCTGGATGGATTCTGGGATCGTGTCAACAAGAAAGGAAGCTGTCGTGGCAAAATGCTTTAGCGGGTGCCACACAAACACCAGGCAAGACCCAGCAGGTGGCAGAGAGTAGATGTCAGGGGAGAGGACACACGTGCCCACCTGTGAGGTCAGAGGTGGGACAAGGCCACAGTCATGGATTTTAGATGGCATCCTGGTGCACCGGGCCTATGAAAACACCACTTTTCATTGATACCATCTTTCCCAAGGGCCGGGTCCCACATATAGATAGGAAGGGGCACGCCCCCAAAACAAAACAAAATGTTTCTTTCAAAACAATGTCTTTATAACTTTTTTGTTAGACCACAATCTTATCACCTTCAAAGGACCCTCCATGACACTTCATACATTTGCCGAATCCCCGATTTAATTCTTGGAAACATTTTCCAAACTCATCTGTTTGGATGGCTGACAGCGCCTCCCTCGTTTTTTGTTTTGTCTTCACCTCTTCTACCTCATCAAATCACTGTCCTTTCATGTCCCTCTTCATTCACAGACACAAAAAGCTATCACATGGAGTGAGCTCAGGTGAGTCACTGTGTGGGGGCAAGAGAGGCACGCTTGTTTTGTCAAAATCTAGCACACGGGGATGGATGTGTGAGCTGGTACCTTGTCATGACGGCCACACTGGTTCCATGTCTGCCACAAATCAGGCTTTTTGGTTGCACACTGTTGCGCAATCTCCTCCGAATCTCAACAGAAAGCTTGGTTAACAGTCAGACCTGGTGGAATGAACTCCCACTGCACTACGAGGTGACATTTTCGTGTGTTCAGGAAGTGGATGGATGCCCACCCAAAGAGGACTGCCATAAAAAAAAAGGTTTGTCATCTATGGACACGTGACCTTGTTTGAAAGAAGGAAACCACTCGTACATCTGAGTTTTCTCATTGGGCTGGCCTTGGGAGCCATGTGCAACATCACAACAGTTTCTGCGTCCTTTTCCCCGGAGCAGGAAGCAAAATCTCACAGCCGCACGCTGGTCTCTTAAATTGGCCATCATGAAAAATGAGGCTTGTGTGAAAGTGCTTTATGAAAAAAGTCACCATGGCCTGAAAGAACTGGGATATATATATATATATATATATATATATATATATATATATACACACACACACACACACACACACACATACTTATATACTGCATACTCTCATATATAGGCCAAGATTTTCAGCACATTTTTAATGTAGCTTTGTGGTAAAATTAGGTGCCTCGGTTGATATTGGGGTCAGCTTATACTTGAATATATGTATATACACATATACATATATGCACACACATTCATCATGACGCTACAGTAGCAACAATTATGACTATAAACAACAAGGAACTCAGGCAAAGGATTTTCACATTTCCTAACAGGCAAAGCACTCCTCCTGTTGCTTCTTCTAATGCTTAGTTCCTGCTCTAACCCTAAATGTGTTAAATTAAAGAAGACTCAAAAGATTAGAATGGTTTGCCCAAAGCCAGGCTGCTAAACCACAGCCTGAGACCAGCCACCCAGCAGGGACCTCTTGCCCATTTCCCCTTGCCCATTCCAAACCCTACCAGCACAGGCCCCTAGGAAATCCAGGGTGGTGTTGGGGGGCTGGGAGGGGAGGGGCAGGGAGAGAACAGGACACACATAGGACTTTGCAAAAGCATCCGAGCCTGCTTCCCTATCTCTCCTAGTCAACCAGAGAAGCATCTTTGGCTAAAGGAGAAGCTTATCTTCAGGAAACCGAAGCTAAGAGGAAGGTTTGCTCCAACAGTTCTGCCCCTCTCGACCTCTCTCTGTCATTCCGAAAATGCAGGAAGAGAAAGGATGGAGGTGGGAGATCACACTCCCTGGGGCTTCCGGGTGGGCCAGGTGCCCCCGTGGCACAGCTGTTGCCACACCACCGGCCTCAATTCTTTGTCCCCCTTGCCCATTCCCAACCCTCCCAGCCTGCCTGCTGACCAGCTGTCCCAAGCATGCATCTGTGCAGGGGCGTGTGGGGGCAGATGTCAGACAAGGCCAGGACCCCCAGCACTCCTTCCTGCTGAAAGGGTGCAGATGCATCCATCCTGCAGCCCCTCCTGCCCTCACAGGCCCCCCCCCCCACAGGGGACATTTGCAGGCTGGAAGGCATGCATAAGGACAGGTGGGAGGAGAAGCCAAGCAGAGCAGAAGACCTTCCAGAGACAGCGGCCACACCGCACTCTCCCTATTCCCCCAGGTGGGCAGCAAGGGGGAACATTCCCCGGCCAGGGGCTCACTCCCAGAGGGGCAAAAAAAGCAGACAGTAAGGGGCAGTGTGCACAAGAGCCCGCGAGGCTGGAGAGAGTACAGGCCATGAAGAATTCTGCGTGACTGGGGCCTACGGGTCAGGTCAGCTCAGAGTAGGAATGATGGGCACTGGATCCCAAGGTCACAAGAAGAGGTCTCAAAAGCGGGTGGCAGGGCATTGAGAGACAATGCAGAGAAGAACAGGAAGAAGATTTGGAGGGTCCACGGGGAGAGACCAGGCAGCAACTGATGACAGGGGCTTCAGGGAGAGATGGGAGGGACTGAAGGTGTTGGGAGGATGAAGACAGGGGTGGTTTGTCTGGGGAATTTGGGAAAGGGGACCGTGGGGACGTGGAAGGACTGAGTAGAGTGGGTGAGCGGGAAGGGGTCATGAAGTTCCAGCTTGGGAAACAATTCCTAAGTTAGCAAGGGGACGGAAGGAGTGGGGAGGAGGAAAGGGAGCAGGAGAGAGAGAATTTGTGTGTCTGGTGTGTGTGTGTGGGGAAGACTCTTAAGGGAAAGGGGCTGTGGAGGCGTTAACAGCACCCACAAAGAGGACCCCCTAAGGGGTGAATGGTCAGAGATGCAGAACTTAAGAGGTTTCCGCTGAGATTCACCCTGGGGACTCACCTGCTTACAGGTGCCCAGGCCTTCTTTTTTTAATTCCAGTGATTTTATGGGGGTTCTTACAGCTCTTGGAACATTCAATACATCATTTGTATCAATCATATTTGTACACACGTTGTCATCCTCATTTCCAAATATTTTCTACTTGAGCCTTTGGTATAAGCTCCTCTTTCTCCCTCCCTTCCCAGGCCTTTTCTCTAGTTCCTGAAAAGCCTCACTGACTCCCTTGGGTCCTGACCACCTGATGAAGACACTAGTTAGTTAGTTAGTTAGTTATTTTTACTCATTCCAAACTTCTCTCCCGCATGTAACAGTGTGTGCACTATTAGGAGCTGGAGGGCGGGAGGGAGGAGACCCAACAGATATATGGAGATAGAAGCAGGCCCTGGCTAGTTCATACCTCGGTTCCTCGTTTGTTTTTCCTGTCCCACAAAACCTTCAGCTGTTTAAGACAACAAAAGCTGCGTCTGCCGTGTGACTTGCCCCTACCCCCACCCCCATAGGCATTTGTCGTTCAAGTATCCTGTCCCTGTGTGTTCCGAAGCCCTTAAAAAAGTCTCAGACATTCCAAACATTTCCTCAAACCGTGAGTGAATCGGTTGAGCCAATCATCATGCAGGCTGAAATATCTAGGTTCTAAAATCAGGAAATCCTTTAGAAGAAAGGACACGGGATCACCAGGTGAAGGAACACGGTGAGTTCTGACACGGTCACAGGACTAGAAGCAGCCTGCAATGCTAATGGGCTCTGGGCTGGGGCCCGGGAACCTGCGCCCCTGGCTGGGAATCCCCAGTCTATGCGGGCTTGTCCCGTGCGCAGATTCTGTCCCTTGTCTGTGTCTCTCTCAGAAGGCCTCCTTTGTGAGGTGAGGAAGGTAATCTATAGCTATTCGCTCACACAGACTGAGCCAGATAAGGTCTCACAGGCGCACATCCTCCCCCTTCAACTGCTTTACGGTCAGTTGATGACATCAGGGATGAATTACAGTTGCTCTGATGAAGAACTGCAAGAGACTATTTAAAAAAAAAATACACCACACTTTGCAACCACTGAGTCCATTCCAACACACAGGACAGGGTCGAACTGCCTCTGAGAGCTCCTGGAACCGGCCCTCTTCACGAGGTTGGACAAAGTCTCGTCTTCCTCCCTCCGAGGGGCTGGAGGTTTCCAACGGTGGACCTGGCGCTGGGCAGGTCCACAACTTGCAACCCAGGACACCCCCAGAGCTCCCTGCAGGAGACCAGGCTGCCATCCAGGGGGACTGCGAGCTTTGCAGAGAGCGCCCCAGTGCCCGAGGATGGGAGTGGGGGGGGCGGGGCCAGGAGGGGTGCACTGGAAGAGTGAGGTGGGAGGAAGGGAAGGCTTTGGGGAGCAGACGCCCTTTCTAAGTGACAGGTGTCAGGAAGTGACTGGGGAGCAGGGGTCTGGGGAAGCACAGGGGGACGCATCTGTGAAAGATCTGAGGCCAGATTTCACTATGTTAGAGACCCAAGAAGAAGGGCTCTGGTGGAGGCTGGTGGGGAAGGCTTGGAGGGCCCCCTGTGCTGGTTAGAGGGCATGTATTCAGTAGCCTGAACCACCCACCACTTCTGGGGAACAGAGATGAAGAGGCAGCCTGTGTCCATCAAGGCCTTCTGGGAACCGTTAAATCCTGTTTTAGATCATTACTCTGAGTCAGAAGGGACTCAGGAGCCAGTGACTTTGGTTTGGTGCTGGCACCTAATGTCTCAATTAAATTTTATCACGCGTATTGATGCATAGGAGGAGTCCTGGTGGCAGAGTGATGACACCGAGGGCTGCTATCCACTGGGTCTGCAGTTCAAAACCACCAGCTCCTACGCAGGAGAAAAAGGAGGCTCTCTGTTCTCACAGAGCGGAAGCTCTTGTAATCAGCTCCCCCTTTCCACCCCACCTACATAGAGCCTCCTCTCTGGAGGACGGATAGCAGAGCAGTGGGCCAAGGGAGACATCGGGCAGTGTAATAATAAGTCATAGATTATCAGGCACTCATGAGGGAGGGGTGGGGAGAAATGAGGAGTTGATACCAAGGACTCCAATAGAAAGCAAAGGTTTGGAGAATGATGACAGCCACAGGTGTGCACATGTGCCTGGCACAATGGATGGATGGATTGCAATAAGCATTGTACAGGCCCCCAATAAAATTGATTTCTTTAAAATAAAATTTTTAGGGCCGAGCCCCGGTGGCATGGTGGTTGTGCGCGGGACTGTGGCCCACTGGGATGGAAGTTCAATTCCAGCAGAAGCTCCACAGGAGCAAAGGCTGGGCTTCCTACTGCCATCACCAGAGGGCAATGATGCCAAAAACAAACAAACAAACAAACAAATAAAGAGAACTTTTAAAAGATTGGAAACTCATAGGACAAGGCTAGCCTGTCCTATAGGGTCCCAAAAAGTCAGTCTTGACTGGATAGCAGTGAGTTTGGTTTTGGTAACATTTCTATGGGGGGGTCGGGGAGGGAGAGATACAAGGAGGCTTCAAATACTTCTTGGGAAAAATCCATAATCTTTTCATCCCATTTTGCCACAAACTTTTTTTTAATATTGAAAAAGCTTATATTTAGCACTAGCCAGCTGGACTCAGTTTAGATGGTTCCAGTTCTGTGGGCAACATCTAAAGCGTCATAGTCAGGAGTCAATCGGACATATGCCTTCTTCTCACCGTCAGGCCTGATCCAGGTGTGGACCGTGGCTACGTCAATGTCACAGAGCCTGTTCTATCTGGCGTTTGTTGGCTTTGACATCCACAGCGGACACAAGTGTGTCGTTCTCTTCGATCTTCTTCACGGCAGACTCCGTGGTCAAGGGGATCACTTGATGATGGCATAATTTGCCACAAACTTTGTAAAGCCCTCTCATATGCTGAATTGATTCTGATCCACAGGGCTGCTATCTAAGGTTTCTGAGGCTTTACTTCTTTACTGGAACAACCAACCTCTTCTCTCTCAGAGAAGCTGGTGGATTTGAACAACTGACCCTGTGGTTGCCAACCCAACACTGACTTGAATGGACCACCAGGGAGGTCCCTGGCTTGATATGATCTGCTGTCTCCCACATGTCTTGGGGGTGTTAGATCATGTTCTCCAAGGAGAAGGGGGCCCTCCTGAGATATGCAATACCAAGACAAATTCAGTGTCATTGCTTAAAGGGCTGACAGCATGGATTCACTTGAAGGGTCCTTGGAGAATATGGCATACTAAAAAAATTTAAAATCTTTCTTTTAAGGAAGTGAGAAGGCAGAAGAGAGAGTGAGGAGGGGGAGAGAGAAAGGGAGAGGGAAGGGGAAAGAGAGAGGGAGAAGAAAGGGAGAGGGGGAAAGGGACAGAAAAGGGGGGAGAGGGAAGGGGGAGAGGAAGAGGGAAGGGGGAAGAGGGAAAGGGAAGGAGAGGGAAAGGGGAGGGGGGAGGGAGAGGAAGAGGGAGAGGGAAGGGAGAGAGAGAGAGAGAGAGAGGAAGAAGAAGAACAACAACAACAACAATAAGAAGAAGAAGAAGAAAGCAACATACTAATTTTATAACAGCTATATCTGATTGACTTTCCCTGAAGAGTCTTCCACATTCATGACCGTAGCTACAAGGAGTGCATTCTTTCTCGGCTGGCGAAGCATCTGTAATTTTCAATGATCAGCTACTTTGGGAGACTTGGAAAGTCAACAAAGACTGTGTAACACGTCCTCCGCTCGCTTGTTCGAAAACATGACTGAGAGGCTTTTCACGAGGCCCTGGAAGCAAACATGTGAAGGATGCAGACTCCTTCGAGTAGGACAGCTAAAACTTCAAGAGCAGGGAGAGGAGTCTTGCTGCCACACAAGTTCCACGGTCATCCGCTTCGTGTTGTTTTGAACCCTTCCTATCACTGCTGTCGTCCTAGGTGATGGGACAAAACTTCCTTGAGAGGGTTCCCTAATTAAGAGTCTCTTTAGGGGGATACACAGCCCCATCTTCTCTCCCAAAGAGAAGCAATTGAGTCCTAGTGACCAGCTTGAACCACACTGCTGTTATAGCTTTAAGACAGAGTACACTGGGGGCCTACATGGAGGGAGGATGTTTTGAGAGTGATGATGTCAACAAGTGTGCAAATCTGGCCTGCATACAATTCAAGTTTATATGGATCATGACAGGAGTTGTATAAGCCACTGATAAAATGATTTATAAAAAGGGGGGGGGGAGCTTATACCAAGGGCTCAAGTAGGAAATATTTGGAAATGAAGATGGCAACATGTGTACAAAAAAGCTTGATACAAATGATGTATTGAATGCTATAAGAGCTGTAAGAGCCCCCAATAAAATCAATGGGAAAAAACACACACACACACCAAAGACAGAATACGTGAACTAAAGCAAAGTAAAAAAGCTTTTTTCATGTCCAATACTGAGATACATATCTCTGCATCCTGCCTACGCTATAAGAACACACACACACACATATCCCACAATACAATACAATACAGTACAATACAATACAATCTGTGTAGTTAGCACATACTGGGTTCCAGTAAGCATTTCAAGATATTTTAGGCAGTTCTGTGGCAAGAATTATCATTTAAAAAATAAAATAAAGGGCTGAGCCCTGGTGACGTAGTGGTTGTGCTTGCGACTGCGGCCCACTGGGACGGAGGTTCAATTCCAGTAGTGGGGCTGGGCCTCCTACTCCCACCACCGGAGAGCAGTGATGCCCCCCCCAAAAGTAAATGAATAATAAAATAAAATAAAATAGCTGAGGTACAAGAGGGAAAGGGTTCCAAGTCAAGTCACAGAAGATGCCAAACCAAGTCTCACCACAGGTCAGACAAGGCAACCGAGGTCCCACTTGACATGAAACAAGACGGACAACCCCTTCACCTCGACCGGGAGTTTCTGCACAAATCTGGGTTAGCTTGTCAGAAAGCAGATGGCCCACAATGTGTTCAACGTGAAGGGGCTGTGCCCCTTCAGGAGGACAGGAGTCTGCAAGCTACGACTCACCACCAAACCCCCATTCTACACCTCGCAAGTTGACACAGAGTGTCTTTTCTCCCCGTTCGAAGTCAAACCCCACTGAAGGAAAAAATATCTCATGAGCTGGAAACGCCTCCCACGTTTGTGTCGATCACGTTTTACGAGGACACCATCACACGCGTGTGTTCATGTCTTGTTGGTGTTGCTTTCCAAGAAGCCCTGCTGGTCTCTGGGGCTATGAATTGAGCTGCTAACCACAAAGTCAGTGGTTTGAAGCTGCCAGCTGCCCCTCAGGTGACAGAGGAGGTTTCCTCCTCCTGTACCTGGTCGCTAAGAGGCGGAATTGCCTGGACTGTCTTACGCCTGCTTGTTTATTTTGTTGGTTGATGCTATACTGCTTTCAGGCTAGAACACAGACTGCAATCATTGACAAGACATTGCATAACTGGACAACCCCTTACAGAAGGGTCTCAGGGAGGAGGTGAGCCAGTCAGGGTGCAGTGTAGCACCGGTGTAACATACAACTTTCCTCTAGTTCTTAAATGTTTCCCTCCCCCCCACCCCACCCCCATTATCATGATCCCAATTCCACCTTACAAATCCAGCTACACCAGAGGATGTACACTGGAACAGATAGGAGCCAGAAACATGGGGAATCCAGGACAGATGGTCCCTTCAGGACCAGTGATGAGTGTGGAGATACTGGGAAGGTGGGGTAGAAAGGGGGAACCAATTACAAGAATCTACATGTAACTTCCTCCCTGGGAATGGACAACAGAAAAGTGAGTGAAAGGAGATGTCAGACAGTGTAAGATACGATGAAATAGGCTCATGAGGGAGGGGGAGCAATGAGGAGCAGATACCAAGGGCTCAAGCAGAATGTCAATCTCTTGAGAATGATGAGGGCAACAAATGTAAAAATGTGCTTGAGACAATAGATAGATGGATTGTGATAAGCACTGTACGAGCCCTCAATAAAATGATTTTTTACAAAAAGACATTGCATGGTCCACAAAGTCTATACTGTTTTCTGCCTGGACCTTTTGAGAGACTTGCCAGCTCTTTGCCTGCAGTGAATGTGGCTGTGCTAAGTTTCCCCTCCAAAGAGCCAGCTCTGTCCCGCCAACCAGCTACAGTCACTCGCCTGCTATTTCCTCTTCTTTGATTATTGAAACTCCACAGCAAACTATTGTTTTCACCAGTCACCCAGAAAACAAAGATAAAAGTTTCCACAGAGGAAATAAGAGCCTTCCTTTTCCAAGGCCCTTCTCTGCCTCACTTCCAGCGAAATTGAAAGGAATTATTCAGTCACAGGGGTCGTCTGTGTCATCGGACCCGAGTGAATCCCAAATGCCCCAGTAGTTCAGTTTTATAATGAAGGGCTCGGGCTTCAAAAACAAACAAACAAAAACCCTAGGATTGTTGGGTTAGCAAAAAAGGAACTAACTTTAATTTTTAAAAAGCTATTCTTGTCAACCTCAAAATGCCTAAACCGTCCTTCTGTAGATCATGTAAAAAGTGAAAAGTTGTGTCTCATACCCACACATACATTTTCCACGTGCTATTTTCATGGCAGAGAGCCAAGTACGCTATCCATACCTGGCTCCGCGTGGCAAGAGAAATAGCAAAGTTCACTGAGTGTTCTTGTTTGATGCTGTTTTTCTGATGCCTCTCCTCGACCACTCGCCACCCAGTCCTGCCTGGTGAAGCACAAACCAGGAAAAAAAACAAACCGCCAGCCCCAGCCCCCAAGGCCATCTTTGGAGATGGCTTTAAGGGCACCCATGTTCACTGACATCCTGAACCCAGATGGCAGCCTACGAACGTTACAAAGGGCCACTCTCCATTAGCTGCAGCGGCGCATTTCAAGAAACCTAACGTTACTTCAACATGAGTAAACGTCTCCAACAGGGTCTGAATAAAGGAGTCTTTGAGTTGAAAATAGCAGTTGCTCAAAGTCGCCTAAGGGTGTCTGAAGAAGATTCAGAGAGGAGACAGATGCAACACTCAGAGTGTCTGTCGTTTTTTAAGAAGAGCAGGGGCTGGGGAAAAAGAAGGCAGGGGAGCCCACCCTACCCCCATGCAGAAGGACACTATGGCTTCCAGCTCCTCTCAAGGGCCACCACTCAGTCGCCGCTGACGCATTTGCCAAATGCCAACAGAACATTCTCCTGCGTACTGGGGTAAGTCAAAAAGTATCGCTATCCCACCAGCACGAGTGCACGCCACACTAAACCTGATCGGATGTGCCTCTGTGATCAGTGGACGGCTGAGGGACAGTTCCCTGGGAGATGCACTTGTCTTGGTTAGCTGGTGTCAGAACGAATTAGTCAGTTGGTGTGGTCGCTACATAACCTGCGGTTCATTTGAGACTGAAGAGAGACAGGGTGGGGCTTAGCCTGTCAACTAGGTCACAGCTAGATGACCTCATTGGGAGGCACAGAAGAGAGAGATAGCTCATCGGAGGAAGGACACATGCTCACTCCCTGCAAGACGTGCCTGATGGAGTTACACTGAGCCAACCATAGCCCTGGAGCTGAGGAGCCATGTGGAGACCCACACCAGCGCTGAGATGCTTCCACCGCCACTGGATCTACAAGACTGTCCACCCACCGGCCTGTGATCTTCCTGCACTCGGTGTCATTGTATGGGTTGCATGAGTCTGAAGAGGAATTTATAGACTGGTACTGGACATATGGGCTAATATATGACTTATGGACTTGGATTGGACTGGACTGGGGTGTTTCCTCAATATTCAGTTGCTCTTGGATATAAAATTCTTTCTTATACACATGAGTGTCTCTGAACATGTTTTTCTAGTCAACCCAGACTAATCCAGTGATCCTTATCTTTGGAAAAGGGATCATCCTTAGTTTACACTTATAAATTTAAGGGAAATACCTGGAGGTGCATGGTCATACAGTCCTCTGATCCTTTCCTCTAACCTGAACTCGATTCCCACTGCCATCTAGTCAACTCTGACTGATCATGACACTAGGTAAGGTTATAAGTTTGTAGAATCTCTACAGAAGCAGCCAGCCTGGTCTTTCTCCAAAGGAGAGTTGGGGGTGGAGGGGGAGGAGAGTTGAACTACTGACCTTGTGGTTAGCAGCTTAACCCGGGTCTAACCTGTAGCTGTCACCCAGGGTCCTCTGTACTGGTTGGCACACTGTACTTGAACGAAACCCTTGGAAATTCTAACTGCCGGCCAGTTGAGTCACAGCATCTTTTCAAGGAAGGGCCATGAAAGGAATTTTATCATCTGTGAGTGCGGAATATTTCTCACACACAAGGAAATTCAAGTGGAGAAAGAAAGAGGGTGGGGAGTGTCCCTCCTATCAGTTGGTCATGTGTCACTTCCATCATGTGTCATCCCAGAGGTCAGTGTGTTCACCTTGATCAAATGTGTATAAAAGGCTCCTTCGCCATGGAAACGGCCTCTCCCCCACTCCCCTTTCCTGCCTCTCTGAACTCAGGCCTCACACCTCTGTGGATCCCTCAGCGGCTTTTATGGAAATGTTTAATGGTCTATTCCTTTAACAGCTTGGCTTGTACAATCCCCGCCCAGGGTCTTCTATCACGAAGTGTTTCTATCATTGCCAACCTCACAACCGACGGCGGTTCCAAAAGCAAGTGTGAAAAATCATTCTGAAATGCAAAGCGGTTTCGAGAAGCTCACAGAAAAATGGACACCCCTCTCCCGCCCCCCAAAAAAAGGAAAGTGTTTCCAATAAAACTTTTTGAAGTTCTCTAGATGTAACTCTTCATCCACCCAAGAGGTCGGTCAGCTGGAAGAGGAGCAGAGAAATGACTTTGACTTCCAGGGTCAGAGAGCGAAAGACTAGACCAGCTCACTGGGCTTCCACTCTTCCTGACATCCATCTCTGGAAGTCAAGGCAACCGCGGAGGGCAAAACAGGAAGCGTTAACAACGGCAGAGAACGGAAAGGAGTCGTATATGGAAACCAAACCCCGCTTGGAAGCTGGCCGAGGAAGCAGGGATGACTGTCTTTCCCCCAGGCCTTGTAGACAAGCATCACTCCCCACCCACTGCCCAGAGGATGAGAGAGCAGAGATGAGAACAGGGCACCAGGTAAAGAGCCCATGATGAGCACCGAGGCCAAGGGTAAAGCTCGGTCCTTCCCACAGAAGCCACAGCTGTCTGTCTACCTGTGGCCAGGAGAGCTAGATATTGCCCAGCTATGGCCACCAAGGATTCTGAGCGGGCCAGAGCGGAAGGTCCCTAAAAGAATGGGAGAAAAACAGAGAACAAAATTCACATTCCTAAAAAGGAAATAAATAAATAAAAATGAGACAAAATCCACATTCCTTTAAAAAAAAAAAAAACCCAAACCTACCAGGCTAAGAAAGACTACCCAGCATCACCACCACCATCACTACCACCCCCCACCGCTTCCCCCGCAAAGTATCGCCCAAACATCATCTTGAACCTGGAACTGAAGCTAGTTCCAGAGGTGACCCTTCAGTCATCTCCTGGATTTGCTCGTGGACTAACGAAGATTACCCCTGAGCAAGAGCCCAGAGTCCACATTTCCTCCTGAGTCAAGGTGAGAGGGGGAGGGGAAGGGAAACGAGATGGATGGAAATAGACCAGACCTATCCTAAAGGGTATAACCGATATCACGGGACAACAAATTCAAAAAGATCGGTACATGGGGAGAAATGTGCTGGGTAAAATTTCTCACTCCAAACAGTCCCGTATTTAAACAAACAAAACCCAAACCTGGACACTAAGAAGGAAGCCTCTTTCTTCCCTAGCCTATGCCCCCAAAGGTAGCCCATTTCTACCTCCCACCCACGTTCTCGTGTTTGCAGTGATGAGTGCTGGCGGCATCATGGTAGCCACTGGGTGGGTAACCATCAGGTGAGCAGTTCGAACCACCAGCCCCTCAGAGGGGGAAAGATGGGGCTTGCTACTACTCCCGGGCAGAGTCACGGTCTGGGAAACCCACAGGGCAGCTCCACCCTGGCCTGCAGGGCTGTGCCCAGTCAGCCTGTCCTCAATGGCAGTGAGGTTGAGAGCCCTGGAGGGTCTTCTTATAACACTCCACCAATCGGGGGTCAGGGTGAGAGCGATGTACCAATGACAGATGAACAAAGGGAAACAGATAGGCATAAAGGAGGACCGAGAGAAGATAGGAGGGGTAGTTAAGCCAGTAGTTCTCAACCTGTGGGCTGTGACCCCTTTGGGGATTGAACAACCCTTTCACAGGGTCACCAAATTCATCATAGCAGCAAAATGACAGTGATGAAGTAGCAAGGAAAATAATGTTATGGTGGGGCTCACCCCCACATAAGGAACTGTATGAAAGGGTGGCGGCATGAGGGAGGTAGAGAACCCCTGAGCTAGGTCATCTTACCACTGAGAGAACTCACCGCTCACATTTTGGTATCTGGGATCGACCTTCTAAACTTGTCCTTTTTCACACGCATTCTGATGGGTTTTTCTTAAATGCTTTTTCTGCCCCCCCCCCCAGCTGAAAATCATCCATTCTCTGACAGCCAGCAGATACAATTCTCAAAGACGGTAACCAGAAGGATTCAGAATTCCTTTCTATCCAGAACAAGACACCAGTTGGATTCTATACCTTCTTACAAAATTAAGAAGGTTACTTTTTGTTCCACAAGCCTCTTTTAAAAATCCACCAGACGGGCTTGGTGGTTCGAATCCAGCAGCAGCTCTCAGGAGCAGCCATGACCACCAGAGGGCTGTGATTGCCTCCCCCCCCACCCCAAAAAAAAAATCCATCAGAAACGTCTTTTAAGCGAAGACATGACAGTGACAGCTTGGATGATGGGTGATGGCGACGGGGAATGAGGGTAGGGGGCTCTTCCACTATGTTCCACACTTCAGAGCTAGAGTTGAAAGATTTTGCTATAAAAACATTTTTCGTCTGCACTTCCATGCTGAGTCGTATGCAGGCCATAATTGAAGTACTCACGAAATAAAATGAACATGTTGTACTTCTGAAGTGCCACTGTCAAAATATCTGCTGATTTCATACAAAAAGGTCTGAAACTCAAATGTCAGAGTCAAGTTTCAAAATGCTCACTTGTAGGGTTAAGGGGAAAAAAACTAAAGCAAAATGCTGGTTTATATCATTTTTCCCCCCCAAGGTTTTCATATTGAGAGTTTTAATAGATCAGATGCTTCCAACCTGTGTTCCTACAAAATTATAAGCCACCTGGAAATTACTTGGGGAAAACACACAAACCTTTAGCTAGTAGCTAATCATTACCAATTTTAAAATATGGTCTGAAAGACAGAAGGGATCCATGAAGAGGGAGGCGGGATGTGGCATGCTGCCGCGGGTGGGCGGTGGGGACAAAGGGATTTGTTATACATGATTGGTGTTCTTCTTGCAGTGCTTTCTTCTCAGAATCTCCTGTGAATGCCTTGCTCCTTCTATGGCACAGTGGTGACACATCGGGCTGCCAACTTGAAGGTCAGTGGTTCAGAACCACCGGCTGCTCCAAGGGAGAGAGACGACGCTTTCTACTCCCATAAAGAGGGATCATCTCGGAAACTCACAGGGGGGCAGTTCTGTCGTGCTCCAGGGTCACGGTGAGTCGGCATCCGCTCCACCGCAGTGATGCAGCTCGGGTTTGGCGTCATGTGACTAAGCCTTTCATACCCAGCATAAAGACGCTTCAGCGTTACTGGGGCGGCAGCTACTGTGTGCCCGGTGCTGTCCCCAGTCCTTTAAACACACGCTCATCTCCGAACCGGCCGGCTTCCTAGGTGGTGTCAGGCCCCACTGGACATCCGCAGAAGCGGAGGTGCAAAGACAGGAGCGACGTGGCCCAGGTCTCCGGGCCAGGGGGTCGGGAGCAGGGCGCACAGTCATCCCGCCGAGGTCTCTGCCATACCCAGTGCTTGTCCCCCCCCCTTTGTAAATATTATCCTGTGTGAGATTGTCTGCCTCGTTGTCACGGGCGGTATTTTAGCTCATCCTGTTTTTCTAGAAAAATGAATCAGCCTCCCTCTGTGTATCCAAGATAACAAGACGAAGCCCAAAACAAGACGCGGCGTGGCGGGCGACGCTGGTCTGGTGGAGGCCAGCCTGACTGGCAAAGGAAGTAGCCCTGACTCAGTATCCGCAGCGAGGGACACCCCTGGAAGGTTACGGCGGGGTCCCCGTGGCCAGTGGGGATCATTTTCACTGCCTGGACAGGCTCCCTCCCAATGCCGACCCCCAGACGCCCCACCTCACACTCACCCCATGTGTTCTCTTTCCTCCCACATCTCAGGCTGTCCAGCTTCTCAAGGCCTTTCTACTCCCCACCCTCCACCCCACCCCACTTCCTTGGGATGACCCTCTCCCTATCCATCACATTTCATCTCTCCTTTAATATTGTTCATTCAGCAGGTGTTTTGATCAGCCACCCCACCTCCAATGGAACTACGCTACTTAGGGTTCATCCTGAGAACTCCACCGTTCCAACACATTGTAGAAGCTCCACCCCAACAGAAGACACCCAAGTGGAAGAAGAGTTGGATTTTGAATGTCATCTTACAAATCCAGCAAGAACAGAGCATGCACTCGGGTACTGATAAGACCTGGAAACACAGGGAATCCAAGACAGATAAACCCCTCAGGATCAATAATGATAGTAGCCATATCAGAAAGGTAAGGGGAAAGTGGGGAGGAGAAAGATATACATATAACCTCCTCCCAGGGGGATGAACAACAGAAAAGTGGGTAAAGGGAGACAGCAGTCAGTGTAAGCCCTGAAAAAAAAAATTTATAAATTATCAAGGGTTCATGAGAGAGGGAAGGAAAAATGAGGAGCTGATATCAAGGGGCTTAAGCAGAAAGAAAATGGTTTGAAAACGATGATGGCAACCTATGTACAAAGGTGCTTGACACAATGGATGGATGGATGATGGATGGATGGATGGATGGATGGATGGATGGATGGATGGATGGATGGATGGATGATGGTGATAAGAGCTGTAAGAGGCCCCCGCAAATGATTTTTTAAAAGTCAGGTTGTGCGGTCGGAGTGTGAAGGTAAAAGGGATCTAGGAAAATGGTCTCTAACCCAGCTGGCTTTGGATCCAGTGGTGGTATAACCCTCTCAGCGCGGGCAGGGGTCTCCAAGTGGCTCCTCCGTCTTCAGAGGTCTGGTTGCATCCATGTGGCTTGTCCGACTCAGGGCACTAGGGCAGCTCTGTGGGGCGTCTCCTTAGGCATGTCTCATAGGACGTCAGCCTTGTCAGTCGAGTGTCCCCAAGGGAGTGAGTGAGATAGTGTGTTCTGCCTCCAAAAAGGAAAGCCCACATTTCCCAGAATGCTGAGAGAAGGCCACGCCCACACAGAGGTCTCATTGGCTAGCTCCAGATCAGCAAGCTAGACTCCGCCCCTCCACTCCGATTCCTCAAATTGACACCAGATTAGGCGACGGCCACAGTGGGCAACGAAGATGCCCCAGAGTGTCAGGACACGAGAGCCACACCCCGGGAACCGTGACGAGCCACGTTCAGTGGCCTGACCTGGCAGTGGAGCACGGAGAACGGGTCTACCCTGCCGCCTGTCTCCCTCTCCCAGCTCGGAGAAACCCAGACTCTTCGGGATTCCACCACATTAGCAAAGCCCTACAAGTTCCCACGTGCTAGCTAGCCACTTCTTTTACTACCTACCTAACACATGCATGACTATGTTATCATTTATTATTTTTATTACCTATGTGGCCGGGCCGCTTGCTCACCAAGGACGTGGAGCAATCCAGAACTCTATCGAGTAGACTGATGATGACCCGTGGACCCAACAAACCCCTCCTCTGAAAAAAAAGTTGGGCACACAACCACCAGGAGAGAGAGTCGTGAGGGCAGTCCCTGCACCTAAAAAAACATGGACGGATATCTGCTAAGTGGGAAATGGATACGCTGGTGGGTGGCTGATGGGATCTGTCCCCTCCTTCTACAAATATCACCCAAGAACTGTGATCGTTTTTGAAATCACACCTAAGCACTGCCAAAGGCTGCCATGCACTGAGTGCTCATGTGTTCTCAAATACACTGACAGAGGCGGTGAAGGCTCTCTGGGCCAACAGACTGCCCCACGGGACCCTCAACCTAGAGCTATAATGCCCAGAAGCTCTCAGATTCATCCTGTCATGGATGAATGGCTGGAGAAGCTGGGTGGAGAGGCTGGGACCAAGCTGGAGGCAGGAGGTGCAACCTTTCTTGAGCATCCATCCAAGTGAGCCAAAGACCCAACACGCAGTTCTCTGTCACCCTCATGTCCACATTCAGGGCAGGCCAAAGACTGGAAAAGGTGCCCAAGGTCACAGCGCCAGCACAGGCCCAGGGATGCGAGTCGCGTTGAGTCAGGCTGTGGGCAGTGCTCTGCACCCATAGAGAAGTTCAGACCCCTGCCCGTTGGAGTTCACGGAGCACAGAGAAGGAAGACAGGAACACGCATGTTCTGTGTGAGGGGTAGGTACAGGGGCTTTGCGATGAGTGCACCAGGGGAACTGGTGGAAGCTGACAGCTGAGTCCAGTCCCTCCTGACCCTCACATCTTTGTGCTTCTCGCTCCCAGAGCCTGCCGGTCCAAGCTTGAGGCCGGACAGAGGAAGAAACCTCCCACTGAGAGGGCAGTGCCAACCTGTCCCTCTCCCCCTCCTCCCTATGCCCCATCCAGACTCTCCAAAGCAGCGGTGCCAGAAGCAACACGGACTCCATCCCGGGGACAACTGGGTGACATCCAGAGACCTTCAGGCTGCTGTCCAAACAAGGAAATCCAAGATAAACCTGCTTTTCTGCTGTGACCTCATCCTGCTGGGCCACGAGGACCGGCCGAGCGTGTTTGCAGGAAGAGGTAAGCTTCACCATCAGTCATGCCGCCGCCACTCTGTGGGGCAGGAGCTAGTTAGTGATGGACCAGGGAGAGAGAAGCAAGGAAGTCAAGGGTCTTCTCAAGACAAGAACCAATACTTCTGCTTGCCTTCAAATGTCCTACTAATTGAGAGACAGCCCCCAGGCTCCGGAAACAGTTTTTGTTGCAGTTTTTGTTTGAAAGACATCGGGTGTGCATGGCGCTGCCAGGCAAGACCTGCCATTCCCCACACACTCTTTAAGGAGGTTTAGTCAATGTACTTATGTGCTCGGCTAATATTGTAGGCTGTACTGAATACTGGGGCAAGAGAACCATGGATTAACTTTGTCGTAGGTGAGGGGGAGGGGCACAGGGTCTTGTGAAGGCGTTGGAAACATCACCTGCCCAGGTGGTTCATTAATCCCCCTGTAGACTGAACCCCCAGGCTCCCATATGACCAGGGGTGGTGGTGGGGGGGGGGGGTTGATGCTCCCACCAATCAAGAGGTGGATCTCTCAAGCTGGTATTCCAAACTAGTGAGGGAGGTTCTGGAAGCTTTTGGGGATCCCGCTGACACACCTTCTGCAGAGCTCTGGCTGGAACCTTCTGTGAAGAGCCCAGTGTCGGGCTTGGTTCCATTGACAGAGATGAAGGCGATGGACTGATTTAGTCGGCGTTGGGCTCCATCCTAAGACGCCCTTAGCATGCACTTGCACACAGAGCTTTGCCTAGCTCAGAGCTCTTTGCTGGCAAACCACCGACAAAGACAGTAGGCTTTTTTTGTGGTGCTTGTTTTTTGAATCAACTCTGTGGATTCCTGAGGAAAACAGAGAGAGGCAGATCTGTCTCCCAGGAAGGTTCTCTACCACCACCACCACCACCACCACCACCACCCCCGGGAGACAAAGCCAAGAAATGAAACATTGAAAGTTGGTCTCCAGCCTCCCCTTACAGAAGGGTCTCAGGGAAGAGATAAGCCAGTCAGGGTGCAGTGCAGCAACAACGAAACATACACATACAACTTTGCTCTAGTGCCTAAAGGCTTCCTCACCCTCCTCCCCCACTATCATGATTCCGATCCTACCTTATAAATCTGACTGGACCAGAGGATGTACACTGGTACAGAGAAGAACTGGAAACACGGACAGATGAACCCCTCAGGACCAGTGGTGAGAGTGGTGATACTGGGAGGGTGGAGGGAAGGTGGGTAGAATGGGAGAACCGATTACAAGGATGTATAGATAACCCTCTCTCTGGGGAACAGACAACAGAAAAGGGTGAAGGAGACATCGGACTGTGTGATTCATGCCAAATAATAATAATGTATAAATTATCAAGGGTCCGTAAGGGAGGAGGTGGAAAAAAGAGCTGATACCAAGGGCTCAAGTAGAAAGCAAATGTTTAGAGAAGGGTGATGGCAACAAATGCACCAATGTGCTTGCCATGACGGATGTATGGATGGATTGTGATAAGAGTTGTACTAGTCCCTGATAAAATGATTTAAAAAAAAAGCTGGACTACAGAACCACGTCAGTAGTAGCCCCTTCTCCACAAATGCGTGCTTTGGGCAACTTGCTTACATTCTTTCTTTATTAACCATCAGACACCACCACTCGAGGAATCGAAATCATGTCCCACGGTCACACACGGGGGGCCATCCTAACCCCAGTGGTGTGAGACCAGCGGCAGCGGCAGGTCTGCTTTGGCCCTGTTGGGCTAGCCTTTAGAGGGAAGGGGTAGTACAATCCACCTTCCCAGACCTGGGAAGCCAGATCACAGAGAGCTCAGCTCACCTCAGCCGGCTGGATGGGACAGGCAGAGCTGGGCTTCAAACTCACTGTCACAGACAGACGCAGTGCTAACTCATGGTGACCCCCAGGACAGGGTGGACCTGCCCACCCCTGTGGGTTTCCAGGACTGTAACTTTCACGCAGGGCAGCGACTGGCGATTCCCGAATGCTGGCTTCAAGGCTCGAAGCCCGTGCTCAGCCCACTTGGGCTCCTGGAGCTGGGGCTCATTGCCTTCAAGTGACCTCTTGAGTTTTCTGTGCTAGAGCCTTGAGGAGTCAGAGCTCGGGAAACCTAGTACCTCTCCGCCCGCCCCCAACCCCCACACACTCCAACAGACATATCCACACCACACACCTCTACCTTGAGAAAGAGACTCCTTTTCAACAAGGCACTGTCTTTTCTACCCACAGGGCAGAGGATGTGGCATAGGAGCTAAAAGAAATTCCTCCATCACGCTTGTCTAGGCCTTACCTGGCTCTACTTTGAAGTCCAGACTAAGATCCCTTCTGTCTTTCCCAGTAACAGCCTTTCGGCAGCAGAAAGTTACCACTGGCTGGGTCCTGTCCAGGAATATATCACGGGGCTGCAGGGTTAGGAGATCACACACACACACACTCACTAACTCACAACCTCACATCCTCGTGGACGGGAGAACCTCAAGCTTGCCACTGGTACTGCCTTAGTTGGTGCGCCATGTGCTTGGAATGAGAGAACTCAAGCAGACAATCTCAAACCCTGGAGTTTCATGAAAGAACCTCTAGCCCATGGGTCCTCAAACTCTTTAAACAGGAGGCCAGTTCCCTGTCCCTCAGACCATTGGAGGGCCAGACTATAGTTTAAAAGACAAAAACAAAAAACTATGAACAAACTCACTGCAGACCCAGGATGAGTTGGCTGTTAAGCAGGATACCCAGTGGGCCAGATAAATGTCCTCGGTGGGCCGCATGTGGCCCACGGGCTGTAGTTTGAGGACCTCTGAGCTAGCCCCATCAGGAGGAGCAAGGCTGTCTGGGGAATCATTTTCCTTAATGAACCACAGATCCCTGAAAACAAGTCAGCTGTCATTCTTCTTTTCTGGTCCTGGCAAGAACGGCATGTGGTTCTACCTGGCCTTTCTCTTTCTTTGCCCTGTTTGGAAGCATACTAAATATGGTAATTTAGAGAAGGGGAAGGGGGGGAGGGTGACGCATGAAGCTCACAGCTTTTCAGCCCCTCTCACGAAGAAACAGTCCTTGTTTGAAACAGTCCTTGTTTGAGCCTCTTCAATAGGCTTCTTCGCCATCTACCTTTGTAAAGTCTCCCACAGTCATCTTCATCACAGAAGTCTTTGTAAAGTTATATTTCTGTGATTTTTGATTAAAAAAAAACCACTCAAGTCATGTTATTGGAAGGAAGCAGAAAACCACAGCGCCCAAACAGAAGTGACTCAGGCTTGTAGCACTAAACAAGGCCCCACAGAGCAAGCACCCACAGCTGACAGTAGCCTGTTGTGTATCCCCACGGCTAGGACTATTTGAAGACCTGCCACCAAGTGTCCCAGGTCTCTTGATGTGTGCATCAAAGAGACCAGGTGCGGCCCTTTGCCTGGCGAAGGTGACCGAAAGACAAATTACGGGAGAAAATAAACTCTGGAGGAAACCTAAAGGAAAAACTCAACTCCGCAGAAAACAGTAGCTAGACTGGATGTTTTATGAACACGACAGAGGGGTTGTTTACATCACAATCGGAAGTGATCAAGTGGCAATGACTTCAGAAAGTCCGTGTGACATCTGCTCACTGGTGACAAGAATAAAGACATGTGCCAATTCATCACTTGGATATGAATCATCCCATGAGCCTAATCATGTCTCAACCAACATGTTAAGGAAGGACTGAGAGATGCATAGAGTCTCTGCCCTATTGGGTTCTTCCAGGTTCAGTTGTAGAGTGTGTTCCATGACCCAGTGCTCTCTGTTGAGGATGTTCTCAAAAAGGATTGCACCTAAGAGAAGTCAGTGACCTGGTATTAAAGGCTTCGCGATTGCTCCACCCCTGCTTCCATGTCTTGGTGGCATGGACTGGTAGACTGTTTCTTTGAGGTGATTACTAGGATGCTTATTCTGGGTCACAGAGAACCACCACCTCTTCAGCAATGATTTTTAACTTTCCTTATCTTTGTTGTTCCAACTCTCACTTACTCGCTGTCACCTTAAAGATTTTGGGGGCTAAGCCCTGGTTGCGTAATAGTTGTGTGTGAGGCTGCGGCCCACAGGGTTGGCGGTGCTTGGGTCAAGAGAAGCCCCCTCATCCCTTTGAGGTTGGCTCCCAAAACATGGGAAGCCTAGGTCCTCTTGGAGCCATGCCCTGGGCAACTGGGGCCAGGAATAAAGCTGAAGGACAAAGAGATCAAGAGGAGAGATGAACAGTCCAGATCATGCTGATGAGGTTCCTGGGTCTCTGGACTCCCCAGGTACTTGGGCCACCTAAGGTGAGTTTGGACATCAAGACTTCTAGGTGGAACTCCACATTCTGGCTATTTTTGTTTTTGTTTTTGTAGAATGCTTTAAAAATTTTTTTTTAATTATTGTGATGAAAGTCAAGGTCTGGGGAGACTGACGTGCAGCGCATGAGTTTTACAGTCAACACGTCAAACCTGCTTGTCCCGACGTCCCCGTTTCAATCCCTTCAATGCACTATCGCTGATCCCACTTCCTTCATGTGCTTCCTGTGGCCCTTCCTCCTTTCGGAACCCTCTGTCCTTCCAGTTCTGCTCTGTCTCCACTGCCAGAGGGTGAGTCTGTTCTCTATGCTCGCCAGGTCAGGGTAGGGTGATCATCTGGGGGGTGTGATCCCACCTGGGGAGCGTACACACTCTTGTCTGAAAGGGTAAATCACTGAGGCACCTAGTAACTTGGGTGTAGGACAAGGAAGGTGGGAAGACTCACTGTGTTGCATCCCTGAAAACACCAGGGCTTGTGCTCAAAACTCAGGGTCATCGTGTGGATGCTGACTCACAGAGAACCCTGTGGGTTCACAAGCCCCTGAAGTCTTGCTGAGAGTGAAAAGCCTCGTCTCCCTCTCAGGGAACGGCTACTGGCTTCGAACTGTTAACCTTCATCCTGAGTAGCCCAAGTACCCTATTGTACCCCACTATGCCACCAGGGCTCCAGGTGAAGGGATGCATTCGTTCATTGTGTTTCTTATTAAAATCAGAAAAAACAAGTCAGGGTAGCTCTCCATCTTCATCATCTGTTCTGCAAGATGTAGACTGTTAGTGCGTGCTTTCCTTCTATAAGTCTACCTTCTGGGGTAGAGTGGAGGGACTGCAGGTGTGTGTGTGTGTGTGTGTGTGTGTGTGTGTGTGTGTGTGTGTAATGAAATCGAAAATCCGCTCCTGTGCAAGCAAACAAGCGTCCTCTCTTAAGGAAGACACAGGTGGTTGTGAGCATAGCATTGAGCAGGCCTGACTCAAACCCAAAGCCACCTCCTTCATCACTCCTCCACCTCCGACCAAGTCCCTCTCTCCCTTCCTCGATGTCTGACACCCAGCTGAGCTCACCGAGCCAGGTGACACTCGTGAGCCATGACTAGCAATAAACGTGCTGCAACTGCATGGCAAGAATGGCCACGCCATTGGCACTGATGACAAAATGAGCCTTCCTGCAGGGCCCCGGAAATAAAAACCACTGCAGAATGGCCACCACGGTTCTCCGAGTCAAGTGAGAGACAAGGGCTGGGTCTCATAGGGGGGAAACCGTCGATACAGATACTTCAGTAGGAACAGTTGCACGTGAACGTGTCAAAACCCCACTGTGTGATTAACCCTCTACTGGCCCAAAGCCCAAACTCATCGTTGTTAAGTGGATTCTGACCATAGAGTCCCAGGATAAGGTCTCTGTGGCTGTAAACCTCTATCAGAGCAGACAGCCTCACCTTCCTCCTGAGGAGTGACTGGTGGGTTTGAACCAAGACCTCAAGGGGTATCAATGCAATGGTATCTGCTAATTAACAATAGCTTCCAAAAACAGTGCCAAAACTGGACATCCCCTTACAGAAGGGTCAAAGGGAGGAGACTCGCCAGTCAGGGTGCGGCATAGCAATGATGAAACAAACAACTTTCCTCTAGTTTCTAAGTGCTTACTACTCCCCCTCTCCCCCATCCCCATCGTGATCCCAATTCTACCTTACAAACACAGCTAGACCAGAGGATGTACACTGGAGGAACCAAAAACATGAGGAATCCAGGACAGATGATCCCTTCAGAGCCAGGGCTGAGAGTGGTGATACTGGGACAGTGGAGGGAGGGTGCGGTAAAAAAGGGGAACTGATTAAAAGGATCTACATATAACCTCCTCTCTGGGGAGTGGACAACAGAAAAGTAGGTGAAGGGAGAGATCAGACAGGGTAAGACATGACAAAATAATAATAATTTATCAAGAATCAAGGGTTCATGAGGGAGGTGGGAGCAGAGAGGGAGGGGGGAAAATGAGGAGCTGATACCCAGGGCTCAAGTAGAAAGCAAATGTTTCGAGAAGGATGATGGCAACAAATGTACACATGTGCTCAACACAATGGCTGACTGGCTGGATTGTGATGAGAGTTGTATGAGTGCCCAATAAAATGATTTAAAAATATATATATATACAGTGCCAAAAGACACAGGAGACCAGCAGGGGTCAGGAGTGCCGGCCAGGGTAGGCCACAGTCCTTTGAAAAGCCTCACGAGCAGGTTGCACCTGGGTTTCTCCTGCCCTGAAACCCATCCAGGTGAAACCAGTCCTGATACAAAGGGACGGGCACTAGCAGAGTGTAGGCGCCCATGGAGAAAATGTGTGTGTGCCACCAGACGTGTATTCTGTAGCTGATGAGGCACGAGAAGGTGGGGGTGGGGGTGGCGCATGTTGGCCCTCGAACCACAAGGTCAGCAGTTTGAGCCCACCGGCGGTTCTCTGGGAGAGCAGGGAGGCTGCCTACAGTGGGAACATGCTGCAGTCAGGGAGCCCCAGAGAGACAATTCCACTTTCTCCTATGTAAGGACTCTATGTTGGCACCACCTCAAAGACCTTGGGTTACTCACTCGCCTCATGTTCAAAACACAGGCGCAAACTCAGTCTTCGGGGCTGGAGGTCAAAGGCACCTCTTTTATCTGAATGGACACAGGCAGGAGGTGCTGGGAGTGTCCGTCCGTCGAAGAGGACAGGAGAACAGCAGCTGGGCACACGCTCAAGCTGCACGTGTGGGCAGAGGCGTGATGATGACATCCGTGGAGCCTACGGGTGCATCCAAAAATAGCATCCAAAACAAGGAGTTGCCCAACCTGGCCATGGACAGAATAGGTCGTGGAACACCTACTCTGGCCTGAGGTCACCCGGCAGCTGCTTGGCCAATAGCTTCCATGTGCCCTGCCCTCTCTTAGTTCACCATCACGTCATATCCTGCCTCTGCACCACTCCCGGCACCTCATCCAAAGAAAGGAAACCTTGGGCCAGGTAAGCTTGGGGCGGACACACACACACACACACACACACACACCACAAGAAGTCTTTTAGGGGCTTTGGGCTTCCAGACTTAGCAACTGTCAATGCAAGGTAAGATTCCACGTGGATTTCAGGTCCACGATGAGTGTTTCAGCTAAGGATGTTCCCTGGGATACTTGGAACAAGCTGATGCTAATATAAAATAAAATAAAATAGTACTCATTCATTGCTGAAATTACAATTTGACCAGCTATCCCGCGTGTTGTTTGTTTGTTTGACCACCTGACAGCTCTACTGAGAGCAGACATCAGTAGGTCACAACTCACGCATCAGTCCCCCCTCTTTCCCGACATCAATGCGAAATGACTTAAGAAACACTCACCCCAATGTTCAGCTAAATGGGGTGGCATCTGAGGTGGCCAACCCCCAACTAAGCTGGAGAAACAAGATGCAGGGAGCAGCCAACGCCCCCTTCTGATGAGAAGGAACAACCGTTCGTGTTCCTTAGGCTGAGGACGGACACCGTGTGAGAAAGAGAAGCTGGCGGCCGCCCGACTCAGCACTGCCCTGCAGACCTCCGAAATGACAGAGGACCGAGGAGCAGGGCCCGGGCGGTGCCCGCTAAGGAGAAGGCGCATGGCGGTAGCAGGTAGAGCAAAATCAGGAGAGTCCAAACCTGTAGGGCGCCAACCAGGACACCTGCCCAGCCCCAGGGCCTTCACCCACGAATAAGATTGACCATCAGTCGATCCACCCCGCCCAGACCCTCTGGGATGCAGGCCGGACTGGATCTGGCTTATGAAATGGTCCGTATTTCAGGTTCATATTGTTGTGCCGGGTTTTCAGAAGTTCACATCGGGGTGAAGCTCAGAGGGGCTGTGTCAGTGGAGGTCACCCTCGTGAAGCTGTGCCCTGTGCTTTTCCCATTTGTTGCTGTATGGACCCCAGGACTGTTAAGCCTATCAGGACGGCAGGTAGAATAAGGGTCTTGGGGGAGGGGGGACAGTGGTGGGTATGTTGGAGGGGTATTAAAAAGGAAATGATGTCAAGGAGGCCATATAGGAAGAGAATGTTTGGAAGGGGACTGTGGTGGCAATTGTACAAGGCTACTTGACATGATTGAAATAAAGAATGAGGGGCTGAGCCCTGGTGGCGTAGTGGTTCAGTGTGGCACTGCGGCCCACTGGCTTGGCAGTTCAAATCCAGCAGCAGCTCTTCAGGAGCAAGGCTGGGCCTCCCACTCCGACAAGAGGGCAGTGATGCCCCCCCCCCAAAAAAAAAGAAAGAAAGAAATATGGAATGATACGATCTACGCATTAAATACCAACTAATCAAAAACAAAAGACTGACCAAGAGGCTTCCCCACTGGAAGATTCAGGAAGCTTTCCCTGTGTGTCTTCCAATCGTGTGGCCTATGACCGTCTTCCCCCTCCTCCCTCCTCCTTCTTCTACGAAAAAATATATCGAGTGAAGAATAAAACTTCCAGCTTGGCGCCAGCATCCGGGGCATGCTGGCCTCTAAGTTCTGCAAGTGGGACCCGCAGAGAGAGCGACATGGGTTGCACTGCGGCTGCCAAGGCCAGGCAGTTCCTGGTGCTGCCCGTGGTTTTGTAGGAGTTTTTCCTTCCCCAGCCCCGAGTCTCCGCCTCTGCTTTACGGACTGGGACACTCACTTACTTTCGGTCAACTGACAACCAGAGGTCAGCTTTTGGAAGTTTGGGGAAAGCGGTTATCTAGATCAAGCCTAATGTTTTCATACTATTCAGAATATAAGGACTAAACCTGATAGACAGTGGAACCCACCCTCCACCCCCGAGCAGGGGGGTCTGTGTGAGCAGCAGCCCCAGAGAGGTGGGGAGTTTGAACAGTGGAACAGAAGACGAATGTGTCTCTCTTCACTTTCACCCAAAGCCCAATAAAGAGGTGGTTGGTTGGTTGGTTGAAGTCTTATCAATCTTTTACCAGAAATCTCTACCATGTAATTTAAGAAGCACATTTTTCCTTTATTATTCATAGACACAGGTCAACAAGTTAAAAAACAATTAACTAAAACACCTACTCTTATCACCAACGAGTTCTTGGGATAGCTAACTAAAAGTGAGGTTATTTGAACGAAATTAATGAACAATGTTAAGGATATTTTTAAAAAATAAAACACCTAGAGCGCTTGCAAGTCTGAACACTGGGAAGGCTTTCAGTATCCTTAGCTCACCAAAACTCCTCTTTAAGGCAGACAATTGCACTCCATTCTTGAGAAACTAAGCTATTTGTCTTTGCTCTCACAGCAGAGGTGGCCAGGCCTAGCCATGTTGTACTTCCTGCCAGTTTATGTACGACAGCCATACCCTCCTTACCAAGGAGCCACTGAGTGGCAGGAATTGCACCATGGAAGAGAGACCTGGTGATTGCTTCCGCTATGACGTCACAGCTGGAAAAACCCTAGCACAATGGTTCTCAACCTGTGGGTCCAGACCCCTTTGGGGGGGGGGGGGGTCGAACGATCCTTTCACATCAGTCACCCAGGTCCTCGTAGTAGCAAAATGACAGTGATAAAGTCACAAGGAAAATAATTTTAGGTGGGGGAGGGGGGATGGGGAAGGAGGAGAAACATGGGGAGCGGATACCAAGGGCCTAAGTCAAGGAAGATGTTTCAAGAATGATGATGGCCACAAATGTGCGAATGTGGTCTGCATACAATGGATAGATGCCTTGATCGTGATGGGAGTTGTATGAGCCCCCAGGAAAATGACTTTTAAAAAAGAAAAGAATGTTATGGCTGGGGAGGTCAACACTTGAAGAGAGGCATTAGGAAGGTTGAGAACCACTGCCCTGGAGACTCAGCTGTACGCTGAAACACTCGGACCTTCCGTGAGTCAGAACCAGACCACGGTGGCTGGTGCTGGGAAATCCTGACATTGCTTCTTCCAACCGACTTCCCATTTCTACGGCCGGAAGCTGGCTAAGTCACGCTAACCCTAACTTAGACCGCTTCCCCCCCCCCCCCCAGCCCCCCACCATGCTTGGTCCTCTCAGAGCCTGAAAGAAGTCATTTCTCTTTTTATTTTCCAAAATGGCAGTAGCTGTTATCTGGCACCTTGGGGGGGACAGAAGTGGAGCCATAAAGATTTCCTGGAGCAAAAGCAATCTCATCTCTGATAAGCATCTTTCATGTTGGACACACGCTGCCCGGAGCGACTGAGTTGATTTCTACACACAGCAAGCCAAGGGACAGAAAGAGTCAAACAGTCCCACGTGTTATTCTGGATTTGAACTCTCACGCCAGCAGATTGCCAGATTGTTCTCCCTCGCACCAGCTAAGTTCGAAATGTCAACCTTCCCATTGGTGGTCCAGCACTTAACCAGCGCGCCATGAAGAACCTTCCATTGACACGAGGTAAAAAGAGCATTAGACAACACTGTGTGTTTTTCACCTGACTGGCAGCACATATTAGGGGACAGGAATGGGGAGGGGTTCTTATGCCGGTCAAAAGCGAGCCTCTCAATCCACTGTCTGGAAGGCTTAATTATTAGCAAGTGGAGGACAAGAAACCTATGTATAGGCAAAACACTTGGGGGACATTATGGCCAAGTCCTTCTTCTCCCTTAAGGAAATCCCATGTGGTCATTATAAATTGTAATTGACTAAATAACATTAGCATACTTAAAGAGAATCGAAATGCTGGCATAGTTCGTCCCCAAGATAACTTGTCTCACCACCACGCGAGTCTTCGGGTTTCACTTGTGCTGCTACTTCTTGCCATGAACAGGCAGAGGTGATCAATAGGGCTTTCCCTATGGGACACCTAAGATGCGGCCCCTAAGATGGGGCCAGGAGCCAAAGACAAAGATCTAAAATGTCCACAGGAATTTACAGTCTGCACTCTTCTCTCTCGGGCCACCTCCCGGACAGGAGATGCTTGGGGACAGGTGATGAGGATTTGGGCTTGCTCTTCCTCTGTGCCAGGTAGGCTTCATGGAGCTGCCTGTAATCTCCCAGCAGCCTCTAGGGAGATAGACAGAGGCCAGGCTTCCTGCCTCACGTGAACCTCCAGCCACATGTGCCAACCCTTTGGCCCCACTCAGGTGGACAAACAGGATGCTGCAGGAAAATGAGGGCACCTCGGCTTAGGACCAACAACCGGGAGCAGATCCCTGAAGTCCTCACGATGGTCGGGACTCAGGATCAGGCCTTCCGCCTTCAAAGTCCTAGGGACCGGAAGCCCCTTTCAGAATGATCTCCCGTTCTCACTTCATCCGTGCCCGTTTGCTCTCGGGAGGGAGCTTCGTGTATGTATCCCTTACTTCTGATTCGGATACGTAGTCCTTCCTTCGGAACTCTGCTTCCTTCTGGAAAGGGGTCACACGCTAATGAGGGAAAGGTCACCTCAGACTTAATTGAGAAGGGGGGGCGGGGCAGTGCACGTGCCAATGGCCCCGGGAAAACAAAACTCCTCTTGTGGAGACTCCCCACGCAGAAACTGGTCATCACGTCAGCCTGGCTGTGCAGACCTTGTCATAGCAGATGCACACAGTTCAGACATGAGCCGTCCCCGCACACCTGAGTCCGGAACAGGAGAGGGCGGGGGGCAGTCGTGCACCCCTGATCCGTTTTCCCTCGCTCCCACCAAGACCGTGGAGCAGAAGTTACGTTGGGAAAAGAAAAGGCACTTACGTACTTTCCGTCTTTTCAAAAAACTAGCAGGGGGCATTTGTTCAAAGAGGAGTTACATGTCTCAACCCCCAAACAAAACCTCACTCGCTACCGTGGAGTGGATGCCAATGACAGACACTGCTGGACCAGGTAGAACTGTCCCTGTGGCTGTCTGACACTCGAATTCTTTACAGGAATAGAAAGCCTCCTCTTTCTCCCAAGAAATGGCTCGGGGTTTCAAACTGCTGGCTTCGCGGTTAGCAGCCCATCCCATAACCCATTATGCGCCCCCAGAACTCCCCAAAACCTGCTCGCTGTGAGCCTCGCTGCAAGTGAAAACGTGTAAGATTCCCCTATTTGTTAATAATGGCACTACTTTCAAAATGGTTTATTATTATTACTAATCATTTGGGAGCGGGGGGTTGGGTTGGGTCTTAGAACAAACTAAGTGCTAACAGGGACCTTGCAACCTTTCCCAAGCACAGGTGGCCAGCTCCGCCCTGAGAGAATCTGCAGGCAAAGCCCATCAGGGCAGCTTCATACCAAGCCCCACGGAAGGGAGGAGAGAGAATAGCTCCTTCCTCCTCCTCTTCCTCATCCTCATCATCCCTCTCATCGTCCCTCAGCATTGCAGTCATTCTTCTCAAACAGCCTCATGGGGGTCCTGAGCTGGGCACCGCTGCTGATTTCTTACCCAGGTCAGGGGAGACTCTGACTCGTCCCAATGAGACCCAGTCGGTCTGTCCTGGCCCATGCCTGCGGGGCGGGGTGGCCCCAGGCTGCACGCGGACTGACCGTCATGTCTTGGCACACTCCTGTTTTATTATTTATTTATTTATTTTGGCATCACTGCTCTCTGGTGGTGGGAGTAGGAGGCCCAGCCCCACTGCTGGAACTGAACCTCCATCCCAGTAGGCCGTAGTCCCGCGCACAACCTCTACGCCACTGGGGCTCAGCCTCACTCCTGTTTTATAAATCACTTTTCATTCGGTCATTCATCCCTTAAACAGCACGGGTTGGGTTGTGCCAGGCCCCTGCAAGACCCCGACTCTCCTCTCAGGGAACGAACGGGCCAGGTCACTTCAAGCTCACAAACAAGGAAACAGGAGCTGGCTGACGTTACGTCAGCTCCCAACGATCAGACCCAGGACACACCCAGAGCGTTCTAGCTACAAAGCCCAGGCGCCCTCCCTGAGCCTGCTGCCTGCTGTCCAGGACCCAGTAGCTAGCCTGTCCAGCCACACGAGGCAAGCCCGGCCAGGAAGTCCAGCACCTTCCTTCTGGAGCAGCAGAGGGAGGCTGTACCTGGTGACTGCAGAGACCACCACACCACCCCCTCAAAAATCAGCAACGTCATGTCAGCGAGTTAACAGGACTTTGACTAGCACCTCTTCCAAGGTCCTCAGGGACCTTGCATGGAGGCTTTGGTTGCTGCAGAAGAAGCCAGAGTGGCAGCCAGTGTCGGGTGGCTGATCCCGGGGTCGGCAGCGGGAACGGACTAGATCCTCCTTAGGAGAAAGAGGCACTTTTAGCTTCCCAGGGGCCGTTTCACTCTGATTTCTAGGTCCCCAGCAGTCAGAATTGACGGTCTGGCGGTGGGTTCAATGGCTAACTCAACTGACCAGCCAGCCCCCTTTCTGTCCCAGTATACCTGTGCACCACCATCAACCACAGAATGGTTCAATTGTTGGAATACCCCAGGAGGCCACTCCTCCAGGATGCCTGCCATGGACTCCACCCTGGAAGGTCTCAGTGAGTTACTGCGGGTGCTCCCCGTGGACCCACCACCCAGAAACTCCACGGGGCTCACGCTGAAGCTCTCCCTCAATGAGAACTTCAACTGAGTAACACTCTATGTCAGGGGTCCTCAAACTTTCAAAACAGGAGGCCGGTTCACTGTCCTTCAGACCGTCGGAGGGCCGGACAATAGTTTTTAAAAACTATGAACAAATTCACTGCTGGCCCAGGGATGAGTCGGCTGCTAAGCAGGACAGCAGCGGTGGCACAAAAAAAACACCTGGCAGGCCGGATAAATGTCCTCGGTGGGCCGCATGTGGCCCATGGGCCGCAGTTTGAGGACCCTTGCTCTATGTCCTTAGAAGCTTGACTGCCCTCCCTGCTCAATGCCCCGGCGGAAACCCAGCACAGTGGAAAAGCATCTCTCCCTGCCCCCAAAGAGTTTAGATCGAGTTGGGGCTTTTCAAACTGGAAACTGGAGGCTTGTACCCAATGGTCTGTGTCATTTGTCCCAGAGGTGCTGGTGATCAAACGCTACTGAGAAGTCCATCGATCGGGCAGGAGGTGACCGTATACAGGGCCCTCAGGGTGCAGGGACAGAGAGGAGAGGGACCAGCCCTCCCTCTGGAGACAAATGCTGCACTGGGGCCACAGTGGGTCTGGAACCAGAAGGGAACTCAGCCCAGACAGGACAGGATGCCAGAGAGAGTTCCATAGCGGGGCATGACAGAATCAGAGTTATCTGTGGGGAGCTGCCAATCAAAAGAGCATGGAGATACGACTCCCCACCCCCACCCACCGGAAGAGGAGGATGGCTGTGATCAGAAAAAATGTAAAATCCGTGTTGGTGAGGATGTGGAGAGATGATCATATGCATCCGCCCGCTGCTGGTGGGACTGTGCCTGGTGGCGCCATTTTGAGAGGGGGACACAGTGGGGCTTCAGGACCTGACACAGCATTCCCCCTCGACTCAGAACAGCTACTCCTAGATACATGTTCCAGAAACGTGAAAACTCAGACTCAGACACTTGTGCACAACTGCTCCGGGCAGCTTTATTGACAAGAGTCATTAAAAAGGAGGCACTACCAAGGGTTGGTCACAGAGGGATAATGAAAATGCGCCCCCAAAACACCTACAGAGCAATATGGCTCAGCAACCCACGGTCTAGAGACCACGTGCCGTGCAGGGAGCGACTGACTCCTCTACCCATGGCTCTGGTAATTTCCACCACAGGACTGCAAATTAAATGGTTTTTCCATGCCCCGGGGTTTGGAAACACGCCCTGTCAGAAGCAGATGCCGAGAGCTCGAGAAAGAAGAGTCAGAAGGGAGGCATGTCCTCTGGACCGAAGCTCCCTGTGCCTTGACCCTCCTGGTCCTGGGCCCAAGAACACCACTGAAGTGGCAATAGAACCAAGGGCAGAAGACAGAGCCTCTCAGGTTCCAGGAGCAATTAAAACTGGGTGTTGCAGATTTAGGTAGGTGGAGAGATATTTAATCAAGGGAGGAGGGTGGCTGCCCCAGGGATCGAGAGCCGATCACCTTCAGGCAGAAGGAAGGTTTATTGGACATTTATGGACAGCCCTAAAAGAGTTTTACAACTTGCTCCACCAAGGCAGAGACCCATAGGCCTTGTGGCAGAGGCCAAAGAGACTCTCAGAGGCGTACCTCTGAGAAGAAACTGTGGCGACCAACGAATTGCATTCTGAATGTTTCTGATCCTGAGTTGTAACCAGTTAACTAGTTTGTGAGTTTGGCGTGGGTTTCAACGTCATGAGGGATGAGGAATGAAGTTCGGAGAAAGGCAGAGAAAGCCACAGAAGCACGGTCGGGGTCAAATGGATTGAAAATGGAATAGGCTGGCAGGTGGAGGCACTGCCTGATCTCCCCCTCATTAAAAAAAAAAAAAAACAGCCCAGGGTTAAGGAATTTGATGCTCCTCCCCACCAGGAAGCACAAGAGGCAAACTGGAATGCTGAGCCCTTTTTAAATCAAGGCCTGAACGCACCTTGAAAGTATTCCGTGGCACCACATGTCCGACTGTGAAAGCATATTCAGTGAAATCCCACTTACTTGAAAGATCTAGAACAGGTCAACAACACACAGGAGACTCGAAGTTGGCATAGAGAGGAGCTGATACCAAGGTCTGAAGTAGAACGAATATGCCTTGGAAACGTTGATGACAACATACGTACACGTGTGCTTCATACAGTTGAATGATGGATTGTTACAAGGTTTATTTGTAAGAGACTCCCCTCACGATAAAATGCTTAAGATAAAGAAAATGGAATCAGATTTTTAAAAAAGTAAAAATGGTGGCATAGAGTAAATACAAAGGAGACCAAAGGCGGTACCAGAGGTAGATGAGAAAAGAGAGGAAGAGTTATTACTTAGGGGGTGTTGGTTATATTTTAGTACCAGGTAATGGAAAACCTGCAAACTGCTCATGGTCATGGTTATATCACATGGTAGAAGAAATTAACATCTTTAACTCATACACATAAAAACAGTTGAAATGGCAAATGTTTCATTAGGTACATTTTT
>PVJH01007744.1:0-90443 GCA_004026705.1 Nesogale talazaci
GTTGCATTGTAATGCATACTGAAGGGCGCAATCCTTGAACTTCGTCAGTGAGTGCTTTGAGTCCTCCTCGCTCTCACCAGCCACATTGTGTCATCACCTTCCTATAATCTGGCTCCTTGGATTATTCGCTCGGCATACAAATCGAAGTATGATGAGGGGAGACAACCTTCATGCGCACCTTTCTTGAGTTTAAACCACGTAGTGTTTATTTGTTCTGTTCACGCAGCTGCCTCTTGATAGATGATAAATGGTCAAAATGCAAAATGTTAAGACAGACCACCTGCCTCGTTTCCGGTCACACTCCATAGACAAGGATGAAGGCTGTCTAAAGAGCCCAAATTTCATTTCTCTTTGAATATTAATTATACTATGGACTGTGAGAATAATGGACAAATCTGTCTCAGAGGATCACAGTCAGAATGACCCATAGAATAGAGGTTAATGAGATGCTATCATTCTTCTTTGTAGATGTTATCAGGAAGGACCAATATTTGAATCTGGATATCAGGTTTGGTGAATTGACAGGTCAGGAAAAAGAGGAAGACTCTCAATGACTGCCACAATAGACTCACTCTTGTAAATTTAGTGCAAGACAGACAAGGTAACATTTTGTCCCATCACATCTGGGAGTACTTTGAATCATAGCCAACTCAATGACACCTAACAAAACCCAATATGGTCCATTGTCTTCTGAGAGATTATATTTGGAAATGTTTAATCTTTGAAAACATCCGAACAACACAAAAGATTTTAAGTCAGCAAGTAAAGTTCTCTCCTTGAGTTATCTCCTGCCCTCTTTCCTCAACTGAATTTCTTTTATATGTATGTCAAAGGTCTTGTCTCCAATAGCCTCATGGTACATTGGTGTACTAATAATCTAAAAAGAAAGAAAGTGAGGAAAAGAGCCACATACTAACTTGACTAACTTGAAAGTCTGAGTTTTACACATGAGTAGCTTTACATGTCTATATATGTCTGTGTGTGCAGAAAAATACCCCCAAATTCTTCTGACATCCCCAAATTTCTTCTTTATTTGCATATATTACTTAATTAATTTATTTTTCATATCCATTCCCCAAACTTCTTTTCCTACTCAGCCTGAAACTTTGCTCTGTAATGGTTTTTCCTCTGTACTAAGTCTTTTAACTCCCCTATGGCCAAAGAAGCAAGTAATCATTACCTCAGGAGTCATCTTGAGTGAGAGGAAAAGAATATCAAATAGTCATCTTTGCCACATCCTTAGATTTTTCTTCTTAAAATTGTGTCTCAAGTTCAGCTTCCGTTCATAGCTGTTTTGCGTCAATCGTACTCTTGGTGCCAGAAATCATAGTGTCATCTCTCACCAGAGCCTCCTGATGACTCCCCAAGTGGTAGAGACTGTCAGGAGGGCAAATGTTTATCCACCTGATTCCCCACCTTTACCATGGACACATTACCATCTGTCTTAATCTCAGGATGGAAGTGACACAGATGCCCTCAGTCTCAAGCTGTGGCCTCGTCTTGAAATCAGTGGTTGTCCTTATTTCCGTACGACTGTGGCTGCAAAATGGGACCCTTCCTCTAATGTTTCATTGCACAGAGGTCATACCCCTAACCTCGGCTGCGGGTCCACCTCCTTATTACCAAAGAAAACAAAATGAGGAGTGGGGGAAAGGGCCCCTTTGTTTCTTTTGTGAGGCTTTGGAGCTTTGAAAAGCCATTAAAAATGAAGAAAAAAACATGAAAGACTATATTGCTTTTAGCTCTGAAAAATATTCACCTTTTAACTCAAGGACTCTGCTCTTGAACTTCAAAACTTTGTCCTGCCTAAAAGACCAAAGGGTTTCCAAGGTAGACTTGGCCTCCTGGTTTCTGAGCACCTTTCCTGTTGATTTACTGTTCTCATCTTGTATTTGACTTCTTTACATTTTTTTCCCTTTGTGGTCTAGAGAAAGGATGAAACTGATCTATAAGAAGCGCTGATAGCAGGTATTCAGAGGTATTCAAGAGGGAAGCCCTCTGACACAGATCTGACATTCTCTCTAGTTACACATTGCAGAAAACACAGTACATAAAAGTGAGAAGGCTCTATCCAGCATGGTTTTCAGCCTACCAACCAGTGAGGTAAAGCTCAGACTTTCATTTAGTCATATGTATGTAGCTATTTTCCTCTCCTTCTTTCTTTCTTTTTAGACTACTAGTATACAAATGTACCATGAGGTTATTGGAGACAGGATCTGACCATGTAGTGTGAATAGTTTAGTTAATAATTCATATCATGGATATTAAGTAAAAGATCATTTCTAAAATCAAAGTAGCAAAAAATAATCTTTTTCATACATATACACATATGATATAGACTTTATACCAGAAATGTATTAGTCATGATATGTGAGCCCTGATCTACACAAATTCAAACAGATCAGCTCCTCATAATCAGTCACTAATGTAAGAGAATCATAATATTTTGCTAATTATAGAAATACTGATTTAGAAAACCCTAAAGAACTTATATAACCTTTAGAAATATATTCTTCTATGTCATTTAGCAGCTCACAGGACTTGCAGTGGTGTGAACTTGAGAAGATTAAAAGTGAAGGGGAAGAGTCCAGCCTGTCAATCAGGACATAACCAATAAGGTTATGTATTCTTCTGTGGAGACACACTCTCTGCTCAGTTCCCGAGAGACATCTCTGATGAGAAGTCACATGGACCTACCCTGATGTAGCCAGTACCTGAGATGGAGAAGCTACATGGAGACCCTTGCCAGTGCGGAGATGCTTCCACCACCACTGGATCTACAAGACTTTCCACTTGCTGGTCTGTGAGCTGACATCATTGCTTGTGTTTCATGAGTCTGAGAGAGCTTTATAGATTGATATTGGACATATGGACTAATGTTGGACTTATGAACTTCACCTGGAGTGGACTGGGGTGTTGTTTTAATATAAAAATACTTTTTATATATAGCTCTTTTTATACATATATGAGTGTCTATGAATTTGTTTCTCTAGTCTACCCAGACTAACATGGGACTCATGATGAAAACACTAAAGCTTTGTTCAATCTTCTAGGAAATTCCAAGAATTTTCCAAGTATCATCATTTTGAAACATTCCTCATCTTAGTTGAGGTAGTTTAATTTCCCAGCACACTAAATTGTTAATATATTGCTTAAGAATCATGCGGGTGAACTGCCTAGCATTGATAGTACCTCAAATACTTACTTTGTGGTTTTAAACAAATTATTTGATCATCCTGTGGTTCCACCAGCTCATTTATAAAATGGGGATGCTTTAAATCTTATTTATGCAATGTTGCAGACACCAGGCAATCAGATGTGTCCTCTACCCTCTAGAAAGGAAGCATGAGATGATGAAAATGGTTAAACATTCTAATGCTAGTTGAAAAATTAAAGACATGAACTCATACAGAAGAACTTGTGAAAACAGGCCTGGTGACCTGATTCCAAAAGGTTACAAACTTGAAAATCTTATGAAAGTGCTTCACACTGGACACTTGGGGCCACCATGCCTTGACAATGACTCAGTGGTAAGGAACCCCATCACCCGCTGGATCCACTCCATTCACACAGATTCCCAGATGGAAGAGAAGTGCTGTCAGTTTCTCTCACCTGGCCTGCCTTCATGTGGCCAATGTGCAACAGGGTACAATTTTAAACTGCTCAAAATTCAAATGGTGAAGAAATGGGCAGTGTGCTACTGGAACAGTATTGATTGGTGTGCCCTTGATCAGTCTAAAGATTATCCACACTTGTCCTTTCAAATGGCTGTGAGTGAGCAAAAGATTTACATTTTGTTTATCTTAATAGGTATGCCAATAAAATGTAGAATTCCTTCAAAAACTGCAATAAAAAATCCTCTGCATCTGTGTTGTGAATTTGAACGTCATCTTTTCTTTATTTCACATTCAAATTACATAAATGGGTAATATTATATGCCTAGCCTACTGCCAAGAGCCCTGGAGACATAGTAGTCACCCACTGGTCTGTGATCCACAAGGTCAGTAGTTCTAACACCAGCTACACCACAGGAAAGTGATAGGGATTTCTAATCCCTTTCTTGTCCCTAGAGATCTACGAGCTGGTATTAGAGCAACACCAAGCTAGTGGAGGGGAAGCACTATGAGGTGGAAGAAGGGGGAAGTGATGGCAGGGCAGGAGGGGGCAAAAGGAAACAGAGCCAAGCTCCAGGAAGCAAAGGCACACATAGATAGGGAGATCCATAGGAGTTTGCACTTCTTCAAATACATTAACCCATAACAATGAATGACGCATGACCACCTGTGACCAGGGGGGGGAAGAACAACAGAAACCAGAAAGGAAGGGAGACAGCAGTCAACATGAGATTTGAAAATAACTAACAATCTACATCTGTCAGGGAATCACAAAGGTTGGGGGGGAGGGGTAGGCGGGAGGGGGAAAAAGGAGGAGCTGGTCCCAAGGGTTCAGTGGAAAGTAAATGTCTAGAAAAAAGGGATGAAATATAGATTGGATACAATGGATGTGTGATTGGAAACAAGAGTTGTAAGGTTCTCCAATAAAATAATTTAAAAAGAAATAAATAAAATTATTCTGCATAACCGTTAAAAAAAATGTACAGGCTTAGAAACTCACCAGGGCAATCATACTTTGTGCTTTCAGATAACGATGAGTTGGCATTAACTGGGAGGGCAGCGAGTTTGGTTGGGTTTTTTTTTTAGCACAATATCTGGATCACAAATAACTGCTCACTTATGAAAACCACAGCCAATATGATGAACACTCTTTCTGTTTATCACTATAGAGATTGTCTGATGTCTCATCTCACTTTTACAACAGTGACATGCTGTGGGTTGGTTTGCTTCTTAATTTACAGAATGGCAATAGTGAGGCCAAAAGTAGTTAGTAATTTCTTAATGTCACATAGGAAACTAGTTAACTTAGATTGAATCTCAGAGACAAGGACACCAATATCTGAAATTTCCATCCCTATAACATACTTGATTGGTTTACTAAGGGGAAAAAATAATTGTACGACATTTTTCATGAACAAAAAAAAGTATTTTTATAAAAATAAAAATAAGAACTCACTGTCATCAAATCTATGCCGACTAATGATGATACTAGAGGACAGAATACACTGCCTCTGTGGGTTTCTTAGATTAATTATGCATAAGAGAAGAAGGTCCCATGTTTCCCCCATTTGATTAAAAGGTACTCCATCCTTGAAGAGGTTTTATTATTATGAACGAAATTCTATGCCAAAAGAGAGAGAGAGCACTAGGTAAATGAGGTGAATTGTTATCTTCTTTAAGCAACAATTATTAAAAAGGCAGACTGCCTCGTCATTCACTTGTGGAGCAGCTGGTGGATTTGAACCCCCTGACTTTCAGTAAGTAGCCGAGTGCTTTAACCACTGAAACAGCAGGGATCCTCCAGGAGAATGATAGCATTAACTGATTTACTGGCTACTCCGATTTATGAGTAGGAAAATTCTACATATTCTACATATTCTACAGCACTGAAGCAGAGGTGTCAGAGGAATCTGAAGCAACTCAGATTCCACATATATTTTTCATATAATACTGACTTTGATTCTCAATAATTTCATTAAAAATCAGCTGAGGAAGAGAACAATAAATAGCAAACTAATTGAGCTTTATTATATGCACACACAGTGCTATTTGTCTGAGACAACAAGACCGCATGTCCTCGTGGAACATCAAGATTATAGTTGTTGTGGGTTCTTTGCAGGTGTTCTTGTTTTTCTATCCACATCATGACCGTCATACTGACCCTTAGTTTTCTATAGGTTGTAATCTTTACTGGAGCACCTCACTGCGTCTTTCTCCTGCAGAATAGCTGTTGGTTTGAAGTCATCAGCCTTTCTGCTACCGACCAAGCACTTAAGCACTGCACCATGGAGCAAAGAAGCAGGATGGTACTGTCATCAATTGCCACACAGAGAGGTAGAATCTTGGAGATATGATGCCCTTTTCCATAATTATAAGGTTAAAATGTATTAGCATTAATATCATGAAGCATTCTGTTATGTACTAGCCCTCTTTCCACTTCACAGCCCTCTCTCACCAAGTTTGTGGCTTATGCTGGGCACAGATGAGGGAGTTTGAGGATGGGATAAAAGAAAGAATGGAGTAAAATAAAGCAGAAAATCCTTTTTTGTAAGGTCTGCTCAGCTCTGAGACACTGACCGCATGACCAATGGGTCATTTCTATTTTATGTCAGATGGTGGTGTTTAAATTCTCAGTTTAAATTCTCTGATTGAAAATCAGATCATATCATACTATCTGCCAAATCTCAACTTCAGCTATTATTCTCCTCTTAACTTTTTTTAACATTCTCCTACAACAAAAGATGAGGTCTGTTCTCTTATTCTTCAATTTTCAACAGCTTTTGTGGATCATAGTAATTGACAAAGGAAATGGACACATTTTTGGCCTATGTGTTTCCTCTCAAAATCTGTGTTCTGTCAAAGAGTTTAGGATAAATCATAAAACTACCATCTTTCTAGTATTTTTCCAATGCATCTAAGGAATAATGTTCAATTCTTTCCTGACCTGAGCTGTTTTGATTAGATTATACATTATCAGAAAACACTTACAAGCATGATGACTATATACTAGAAACTAGTAAATGCACTGACCATTTTTATCTATCTCACTGGAAGGGATTCAAATTAAATATTCTCCATTTCCTCCTATTTCCGACGGTCCAGATTTGCACTCTAATATGGCATTTTATTTTTAATGGTGATGCAATTATGCATTGGGCTGCTAACCCCCAGGTTAGCAGTTCAAAAACACCAACCATTCCAAAGAAGAAAGACAAGACTTTCTACTCTGGTAAAGACAGTCGTGGAAACCCAAGGGGAACTTCTATGTCCAAGAGAGTCACACAGAGGCAGAATTACCTCATGGCAGTGAATTTCTAGCAATAATGTCCATATATTCTTCTTGAATTACCTTACAGTTTAATATTTTACCTCCATTCATGATATGTGAATGTCAGGTGGTGCTAACGGTGCGTCTCCACTTCGCAAGTTTGTTCCATGTGCTCGAACTTCCTCCCATTTCTCACCTCCTGATCTTTCCCCTTCGTTTTCTCTTCCCAAGAAAAAAGACATGATTGATGTCGGTACTTCTAATAAGTAACTACGTAATTCATCTCTTTTGCCCTCATTTCTCTTCCTTCTTGGCATAAACTACCTCTGCCTCAAAAACACAATAGGATAATTTTCTCTTTGTATAAACTTGATAGTTTCAGAGTCATATGCCCAGGTACAACCTGTCCGGAGACCAAGAACAAGAGAGCAAGAAGGTACTGGCTGGTATTAAATCAGGAAGATATGCAAATGAGGTGGCATCCAGTTTCACCATAATTATTCAATTTGTATAATGAGCAATTAATCCCAGTTGCTGAACTAGGTGAAGAAGAATGTGGTATCAAGATTGCAAAAAAGTCTAATGAATAACCCACACTGAGGAGTTACCTCAATCTTGCTTGCTGAAAGAAATGAGAATTGAAGCCCTAACTGATGAAGAACAAAGGCTGCAGCCTGTAGTAGGATTCATACCTCAACATAAAGAAAATGATCTTCACAGCTGGATCAATAAAGAACATCATAATAAACATAGAAAAAGTTCAAGTTCTCAAAGATTTCATTTGACTTGGACCCATAATTAATGCTCATAGAAGAAGGAATCAAAATCTCAAATGATGTATTGAAACATCAAATAATGTGTCAAATCAAATCTGCTAAGAAAATTAAAAAAGAAAAAATCTATAAAGAGCAAAATTTTACTTGAAGACTAAGGCTCATCTTATCCAAGCCTTGGTATTTTTCAGTTGCCTTGTGTGTACATGAAAGCTGAACAGTGAATAAGAAAAACAGAACAAAAAAAATGATGTCTTTGAATTAGGATGTTGGCAAAGATTGCACCATGGACCACCAGAAGGACAAACAAAGCTATCTTGTAAAAAGTATAGCCATACTTCCCAACATGATCACTGAAGACAAATGTGTGTATAAGCAAAAGTGGTGAAGAAAGCAGATGGTGCCTGGCTATCAATAGATAAAGTGTCTGGGGTCTTGAAGGCTTGACTGTAAAAAAAAAAAACGGCCATCTAGCTTGGAAGTAACAAAGCCCACATGGAAGAAGTATACTAGCCTATTTGACCACGAGGTGTTGAAAGGATCAGGTATCAGGCATCAAAGAACTAGAAATTATATCATTACAAGTGAGGAGAAGTACAGATTGGAGACCCAAAGCTCATCTGTAGGTGAAGTGACTACTCCTTACAAAAGGATCGTAGGGAGAAGATGAGTCAGTCAGGGTACAGTGTAGCAATGATGAAATATGCAACTTTTCTCTAGATCTTAAACGCTTCCTACTTCCCGCCCCCCGCCCCCAGTATCATGATCCTAATTCTACCTTACAAATCTGACTAGACCAGAGGATGTACACTGGTACAGATAGGAACCAGAAGCATGGGGAATCCAGGACAGATGATCCCGTCAGGACCAGTGATGAGAATGGTGATACTGGGAGTGGGGAGGGAAGGTGGAGTAGAAAGGGGGAGCTGATTCTAAGGATCTACATATAATCTCCTCCCTGGGGTATGGACAGCAGGGAAGGGAGTGAAGGGAAACATCAGACAGTGTACAATATGACAGAATAATAATAATTTATAAATTATCAAGGGTTCATGATGGAGGGGGGAATGGGGAAGGTGGACAAAAATAAGGAGCTGATAACAAGGGCTTAAGTAGAAAGAAAATGCTTTGAAATGATGATGGAAACAAATGTACGAATGTGATTTGCATACAATGGATGGATATATGGATCATGATAAGAGTTGTATGAGCCCCCAATAAAATGATACAAGAAGAATCCAAACTCAAATGGACACCTTAGAAAATTGTCTGATTTATAAACTGTGCCTTCTAATAAAAGTTTGTGCTTTAAATTTGAGAAAGAAAAAAAGTGCAGCCAAATGCTCTGTAGAAACAAAGTTGGCAAAGCTACACTTCACACCCTTTGGAAACATTATCAGGAAAAAACAGTCCCTGGAGAAGAACACCCTGTTTGGGAGCATTTCCCTAAAGAAGAGAGACCTCCATCAAGACAGACTGACACAGCAGTTGCAATTTTGGGCTCAAGCATAATGTGAGGATAGCATAGGACCAGGAAGTGATTCCTTCCATTGCATACAGGTTCATGATGGATTGAAATCATCTTAATGGTATCTGATAACAACAAATGACAATAGAAAAATATAGCTCAATCATCCATATAAAGTGATTCATCCCACTATATCAGATGGGTCTCTAGCTGTAAAAGAGCCAAAGTAATTAAGGAGTTAAGAGACAAAAGATGTAATAAGAGAATGAATAAGAAAATGACTAAAGTGAAAACAGGAAGAAGAGGCGATCAATCTTCCCTACTATGTGTTTATATTTGTTGATATGTTGTCCAATAAATGAGAGTGGAATGCTGGTCCATAAGTTCCTCTTCATACTTATGCATCACATGCAGTGGTGCAGAATGCAGGAAAAACACAGGCTGGTGTCTGCAAAGTCTTGTGGATCAGAGGTCAGTGGAAACATGAGAGGGTTCCAGCAGCTATCTGGGTCAACAAGCAAGTTCAAGGCAAACCGAGAAAGATGCCTGCCTCCAAAGAGTACTGTATCTCAGCTCCACCCCCAAGGGGTATCATCAGACTGTGACCTGATGGACAGGCTAAACTCCACCCATATCTTATTACAAGTCCCACATTTGCACCAGAAACCTAATTGTCACATACATGTCTTACCTCTGCAGACATAGTTCTGCCATAGTGAATGTATTACTGAACTCTGTGCCCTATGTCTAAACCCTATTGTTTTCTTAGAATTTGTCCACTTATATATTTGGAGGGGCACTTATATTTTTAAGATGTATAATGGAGCATCCCATCTAATCAAGTCTAACATGCTTTCCAATATACCAATACACTACTTTGCTCAAAAATATTTTAAATTCTCTATCAGTGGTTAATAAATGATTCTATTATTAGAAATAATAAAGGTGCCATGGAGATCACTTATCTCTTAAAAAAATGATAACATTGTCACTACACATACACATTTGCATGTGTATGAACACACACATGTATGTGTGCATGTGTGTGTGTGAGAGAAGTTACCCCCTCAAAAACAGAGAAAAGCTCCACTGGGCAGAGCTTGTGTAGTAAGAGCATTGAACAACTTGCTCCGAGTTAATGCACCCAGTGGTGTCGCCTGAGAATGTTCTCTGTAGTCACAGTGAAATTTTTCATAAAAGCAATTTTGCTGAAACATAATTTTTTGTGATGAATGACTTAAGAGAAGTGTTCAACTGTGAAATTTTGTTTCCTGCTCAGAACAAATGCAGAAACTGTTATGGTTTTGAACAGTGCTTTGGAAAAAACTCCAGGCTGTGAGTTTTCTAATTTCAAAAAATTGCAAAATGTCAATTGATTAAAAACTTAATTTTGGATATCCATCAGCTTCCTGAATTGATGGAAATGTAGAAAAATTCAGACAAGTGTGCTTAAAGATCAACAATGGAACTTTAAAGAGATGGGGATGTTGTCTGGACTATCTTCGAGCTGGTTTGGTGAATTATGAGGGAAGTTTGAGGAAAGAGAAGGGTGCCTGTGAAAACTGTGCCTTGGGTGCTGACTGGCACGGGAAAAAAATGTGGAGTGGAAGCATGCTGTGTTTGAAAGAACAGTTCTGAAGCAACCAGACCTTCTTCCCCACCCGCCGCCCCGCCAAGATCATTACTGGTGATAACACATGGTATTTTTCTCATGATCCTGAAAGAAAATATCAATCAATCCAGCCAATTAACGCCATCACTATCGTTACTTCACCCAAAAAATATCTTGCCAAGTGAAATGAAAGATCATGATGACTCACATTTGTTTTTGTTTTTTTTTTATGTGAGAATGGATAGTGCATTTAGAGTTCCTTCCACCAGATTTGATTGTTAATCCACCTTTCTAGTTAGAGGTTCTGAAAAGATTGCATAACTATGTGTCACAAAAAGGGCCTGACTGTGATAGAGAGGGGACTGGTTTTGCCACCACAATAATGCACCTCCTCCTGCAGCCATCTAAAGTGCAAAAACCATCATGCTTTCTTGCCCCACACACCTTATTAGTTTGCTAATACAGTGTGGAGAGAAAACAGGAAAAAAGGAGCGATTTGGGGAGGGGGTGCTTTTCTGATCTGACTTTGTGTCTCATAAGAGGAAATAGACATGTTTATCAATAGGCTGTGGAAGATAGTTAAACGAGCGAAATAAGGGATAAAAAAGGATGAATCATCATCAGACAAGAATCACATGTAAGATCCAAGAATGAATTTGAAAGAACTAGGAGGGAGGGAGAGAGAGATAAGAGAGACAGAGAAGGAGACACACAGAGACAAAAATTATTCACTGAACACAGAGGCTGAAATAGAGATATATATTACATAATTGGTTCATGTCCCTAGCCTCCATTTAAGTTTGAAGACGTCATGGGCTACTGCCTGTGAATGGCAAAACAGCACATCAGGAGAGGATTAAAATTTGAAGCGATTGTTTTGGAGCATGTGAGCGTATCTGACCAGAGACATATGAAGGACTATTGAATTATGATCTATATGAGTGTAAAGACGATGCATCAGTAAAGTTGTGATTCCCTCCCAAACATGGCAGAGTGAGTGCATGAAATGAAAAAGAAGAGAGATATCAGATGATTATTTAATGCTCAAAATGGTTCTGGTGGAAAGTCTTATTATTCCCTCTATTTGCAAATGAGGACAGAAAACAATATTTTAACTTGGTGATGAGATAACAATAGGCTAAGTTGCATTCTGAGCTATGTTTTCTACTCTATCTATGTCCCTCATTGAATGGCCACAGACATGTTGACTTTAGGGATGATTTTCAAAATATAATATTCAGCTTCAATAGAAGATACAGTGAGAAAACATCTATTGCAAACCAAGGCTTTTAATAATTAAATCTTCCCATAAAAGGGCTGGACTACCTCTAAGGACAATGGAAATGTCATGTACTTTAGAAAATCTGTGTGTGTCTCTCTTTCTCATTGTGCATGTGTTTTTTTTTAATTCTTTAGTGCAAAATACCTCTAATATAGTAGTGCCTGCCTTGCCTTCAATAAGGGCTCCTTTTGTTCAGACTTGATGGGGGCATTAGCTATTCCCCTTTGTTTACAAAGAATAAAGAAGGGAATATCTTTGGGATGTAATCACTATTTTGTGGTTAAATCCAAACATAATGGATTAGGAGTCCTTTTGTGTCTTCAATCCTATTTCTTTTAGTTCATTTCAAGATGATCTCAAAAATGGACTTTTTAATTAGGAAAAGGAGAACGCTTGTACCATACATTTTAATGTCACAAAACAAAATGTCACTCAACAAAATTGTTAGGTGGAAAACTAATTTTCCCTTTAAACCTTCACCCAAATCTACCCACCATAAAATGTTTAAAACAAAAAGGAGTTAACGACTTCTCTCAAATACAAAATTTTAGTCAAATATTGATCCCTGCATGAATAGTACTAGAATAGTAATCAGAACATGGAAAGTTAGATGTTAAAATGAACTACTGCCAAATATCAGTGGTTTGTCTCATAGGCTTTTGTTTGTTGTCTTTATTTGTTGCCCACATGACAGGGAGCAGTTCTTGTCAACTCCGAGGACCTAAGGGATCATCTCCAAATGATAACTCCAGCCTCTAGGATCCGCCTGTGCGCCATCCAATAAACAAGACCTTCACAGTCCCTATAGAGTGGGAAGGCACAGCATGGAGTGTCGTGCGGATGACTTTATGACGAGGCTTCTGAGTGGCATCACTTTTGTTCACATTCAAATGTTTAAAACCTAATGCTAGGATCCTGATTTAACTGGAAGGAACGCTGGGAAATATAGACCCTCAGAAAAGAAGTGAGATTGCCCCGCCTCTAGTTCATATCAACCACACATAGATTGCTGGATCAGTTTTTTTCCGTCTCCATTTATTATAAACATAGAAGAGTTGTAGTATAGAGGTTATGCACTGGACTGCAGTCCATGAGGTCGGCAGTTTAAAACCACCAGTAGCTCCGCCAGACAGCCTAGCAGGTAAGCGTCTCAGAAAGCCACAGGAGTCACTGTAAGTCAGCCTTTATCCCACGGCAGTGAGTATGTTTTATTATGGTGGCAAAAAAAGTTATAAAAATAAAAAGTATACTCTATCTGTTAGTTCCAGATGATTATTTACTAATGGGAATGAATAATGTTGACTGATGATCAAAATGAGGAAGCAACGTCTCAAGAGGCTCGGTCAACTATATGCCCGACTTTCTTAAAGAATAGAGCTGAGATTGCCCCTATACAGCTTGAGGAAGCTATACATGGAATAGCAAACATTCGAATGATTTTTCTCACGTTTAAAGAAATGCTGACCACTATCTAGTCCACGGTGACTCATGGTGAGCACTCTGTGAGCTCCTGGAACTGCAATGGCCTACAGGAGTAGAAAGTCCAATCTCTCTCCTTGGGCGCTACTGGGGGTTTCCAACGGCCGACTCTGTGGCTCACAGTCTGACAAGGAATGACTGCGCCACCATGTTTAAAGAGCGTCTACCAGTTAAGATTATTTTTGAAGGGTGAGAAAACTGTCTGATGGCCTTCAAACACGCTGGTCTCCAGAAAATTCTGATCCAGCAAGTCTCAACTGAAAGAATTCCTCTGTAGAGAAAACTTCCATGTTAACTCTCTTTAAATACCTACATTGCTTTATTTGTCTTTCTTCCAGCATTCGGTTTACTTGTTTACTACTGATATGTAATTTAAAAATGAAAAAGTACCAGTAAGGGGAAATAATCTCTCCTTTACGTGGTTCAAAAGTGGGATGGTGCCAATATCATTAATTCCTCTTGACCTAGGTTTTCCCACAGTGGCTAGCATAATGCAGATGCTGGATAAAATTTTAATAAGCATGTTGGTATATTGAATATAAGTTTGTCACATAACCGTGCTCAGTGAATGCACGGACTATGATTGCCAATTAGGAAATAAGGACTTGAAGAAGTTAATCATGTGTCTGAAGGGTACACCTAATAAATGATGGCTTTGAACTTGGAGCCTAGCCTGTCTGACTCCAAAGTCCATGATTTTTCTGCCAGGCATAAACTAGACTATTCATTCTGATGTACGTGATCTATTTGCAAGGGTGTGTTATATGAGTCCTGGAGCACTTGTGTGTTTGTTTACTAACAGTAAATATGCCCAGAAGAAATGATTCTGTGTTCTAGTTTGACCTAAGCTTAAACACTAAAATGGTAAATGCAATTTGATGGATCTTAAATTTTATGAAGCTGCTTTGGGAACTAAAACGTTTCCAGAACTTGGCGTGCCTGAAGTATCTTTGTAAGTGCTTAAAATACCCTTTAACAGCAATTAGAAAGAGAAAAATCTATCTAGAGCATCCAACTTCAACATCCTTCAAAACATACATAATGTGGAGTGAGGATTCCAACCCAGGTCTGCCTCCAGAAATCATAGTTTTATGACATGTGACTATAGATTGTCTTTAGATCCCTGCCAATTGTCTCTGAACCTTACAAGGTTGACTGGCTTTTATAAAATTTGGTAATTTATGTCTGACATCACAGAGACTATTAGCCATTCCACAGCTCCAACATTTTCATGAGCAATGGGACAAAATCTATCCGGAGAGGGGGTGCAAGATTTATTCTCCATTTCTTCTTTGGAATTTCATTAGTTAGCCCCATTAGCTAGGCCAAGAAGCTTGAAATGTGTGTGCTTGCATATACGGTGTTTTGTGAATACTTAAGTCTCAAAATGCAATAGCAAGCTATATGTTTTTCTATTTCAAATATTTTTAATGAAACATTTAAAGAAATAGAGGAAAACATAGCCCTTGTCCATTTTCCTATTGCATTTGCTATTGTGTGTTAGGTAGGTGGTCTTAATAACAAATAAGGTATTTGGAGATCAGTAGTCTAGAAGTCATGAGAAATTATAATATATGAGGTTCATGACCCCTCCCACCCCACTCTTACCCCCTCAAAAAAAAGGCCACGTTGGGGATTGTTTGAACTGAATTTGTCAAGTACCCATTTTACTCAATGGCCTTCCCCACCACTAATTTCAAGCAGTGATCTCTTTTATAAATTGATTGTGAAGATATACTGCGGAGGTGAGATTTCAGGATAAAATGCATTAGACTCATTCAAGGGACTATGGCTAGATAACCACTTCTGTGCATTTGTATCACCTGTCGGTAATAGATTTAAATGGACTCACTGAAAAAAAGCATTAAGACCATAATATCATACGCATATGCCTTTCAGAAGTTTCATTTTTATAAAACATTCATACTTTATTTTTAGGGTTATGTCTTTTCTTAGCTATTTGAGTAAGTTTGGTCTAGGTTACTATGAGTAATTTATTGCTTTTATTTGTTAAGCTATTGTTTCACTTGCATTGGTTCATAAAGTCCCTCTACAATTGTTATGCTTGAGGTGGGCATTAGGATTAAATGAGCTTTTCTGCCTCGAGAATTTAATAACAAACCCAAAAACAGTTAAAGGAGCAGATGATTGTGATTTTATAACAGAAGTCCATTTAAGCTAAACAAAGATGGCATACGCATAAGCAGATTGATATAGAGTGTGTAGGTGTGAACCTTGGCTCTGACTTGTCTTAGAATGTCATGTAAGCAATTAATTTAAATTTGCTTTGCCATCTCTAGTACTCTTAGTTGACTGTACAGAGTATATTTCCATAGGTGTAAGTTCTGTTCACTTGACCTGCTCTTATTTATTGAATTATTTCCCCTAAAACTATGTGTTATAAATGCTATACATGTGGTTTTTATCCAGTTTGATTCTGGTTGTCTTTCTTAAATTACTGTGGCAGGATTCATCTGGGGTCTAACTGGACTCAGCCAATGTTGGAGATATAGTGGGGTTAAATAATCAAGCTACCATGAAGAGATGAGGGGAGAGGCCAAGCCACATGAAAACTGTCAAAGGGAAAAAAGTCAGAAGACACAAGAACATTCCCACAGAATCAACAGAGAGAAAACCCTTGCCCTAAAGCTACTGTCCTGACTTCCTGCTTCTAACCTTAACTATGAAAAGATAAGTTTCTGTTTGCTAAAGATGTCTCTTTGTTATAGCAGCCTAAAAACAGGTAGGTAAAACACTTGTTTGGGGCAAAGGACTATTAGGGGACATGAAATGAGCAGTTTAAAAATGGCCTTTTGCCATTTATCTGCAAAAAATGTATGCCAGGTGATGCTGATCCAAGGTGAATAAGCAAACAGATGCAGTAGATTTGCCTGCTAGGATCAAGTCCATCAATAAATAAATAGATTCTTAAACTAAAAAATGTATCTTAGTGCTTTAAGTTCCTATAGATCCTATGGAGGTGTGTAGCAATGAATGTGGTTTATTAACTTGCCTAGCCTATGATTCTCAGTGGTTTGGCAGGCAATAGACTGATTACGCTTTCATGATGAAATATAATGTAATTGTTTTCATGATGGGACCTGATATAATGTTATCACTTCTGTGATGAAATTTGATATAAGCAACTATTCAGCTGAAAGAAATGTTTCCTCAGGAGTATGGCCTGATGATAATGTATAAACAGAGGTTCCAGCAAAGCACACTCTTGTTCTCAATTCTACATCTGACTTTTCATCGGACTCTTGGTTCTTCAGATGTGAACCTGTTGTTGAGCATGCCTATTTGGATTTTGCCCTGCTACCACATACGTCATAAGAAGCCAGCAGCCTGATGTCTGTCCCATAGATTTGCGACTAGTCCGACTCTACAAATATGCACAAATCACTTCCTTGAAATTAATTGTTATGTACTCATAAATTTAAAGAGAGAGAAAGAAGGTGGCATACAAATTGATGAAAACTGAATTTTGGTGTTGGCACAGAAGATTGAGAGCATTCTGGACTTTTAAAAAGAACAAAAAATATCTGTCTTGAAAAAAGTGTGACCATAATGCTCCTTAGAAGTGAGGAAGACCAGGCTTTGCTTTACATGCCTTGGACATGTTGTCTGGAAAGACTAGTCCTTGGAAAAGGACATCATATTTGGTAAAGTAGATTGCCAGAAAAAATACGAAGCCCTTCAACAAGGTAGACTCTCACAGTGACTGCATCAGTGAGCTCAAGCATAACAATTGTGAGGATGTTGTGGGATCAGATAAGATTTGGTCTTTTGTGACCTGTTACTAGAAGTCCTAGATGACTCAACAATGACTAACAACATAAACATTTTCATACACACCTTTCACTGCTTTTGTTTCTCTGGGGAACCCAGCCTAAAACACACAGCAACATGATGAACACTTTATAGATAGATGTTAGGGAAATAGGTAGGTAGAAAGTTAAAGCAGACAGAAACGTTTGGGTTTTTTTTAATTTTCAGACAAATAGGAAGATAAGTTATTTTTTCTCTCCATCAGCTCTCTGGGTCTTATGTGTTTAAATAATGACAGACTTTTGTGTTTAAAGAATGACATTGTTCCCTCCCAACGTGATCACTGAGGACAAAAGGGTGCCAAGGCAGACTGGCGCCCAGCAGAGGAAACTGATGGCGCCCAGCCACCAAACGGTAAAGTAGCTGGGATCTTAAAGGTTTGAAGGTGAACAAATGGCCCTCTAGTACAGAAGCAGCAAAGCCCACCTGGAAGAAGCACATCAACCTGTGTGATCACAAGAGGTTGAAGGGAGCAGATATCAAACATCAAAAAACAAAAATCAAATCAATGAGGAGGATAGCAGGGTGGGGACCCAAGGTGCACTTGTGGCTATTGGGCACCCCCTTACAAGGAAGTCATGGGGAGGAAATGGGCCAGTCAAGGTGCAATGAGGTATCCATGAAGCATAAAACATTCCTTTAGTTCCTGAAGTCTTCCTCCCCCCAACTATAATGCAAATCCAGCTGGACTAGAGGAGGTGTGCTGGCAGAGATGAGAACTGGAAATACAGGGAACCCGGGGAGGATGAACCCCTCAGGGCCAGTGATGAGAGTGGAATTACTGGATGGGTGGAGGGAATGTGGGGTGGAGAAAGGGAGCCAACTGCGGGCATCTACAGATTGCCTCCAATCTGGAGGACAGACATCAGGAGGAGTGGGCAGGGGGAGATGTAAGGCAGTGTAAGATAGGACAAAACAATAATAATTTATAACATAATGAGGACTGGGGGTTGGGGTAAAAAGGATGGAGAGGGAAGGATGAGAAGCTGATATCAAGGGCCTAAGTGGAAAAGCGGATATTTGGAGAATGTTAATGAAAGCAGGCATGTGAAGGTTCTTGGCACAATATATGTAACTATATATCGTGTAAAGCAATATACGAGTCCCCAAGAAAATGATTAAATTTTTAAAAAAGAATGACATTGCTGTAGATTTTCATTAATATCATTGTCAGATTTTACTAATGTTGTTTGAGACACCTAAAATATGAAATTCAGCGTCACAAAGCAGGTATCTATCTAGTACCCTTAAGTTATCAAAGCAGACTTAGGAGAAACTATTATAAAGAAACTTTAGAAAATCTAGACCTAGTTCATCTTCTAAATAGATTAGATTATAATCAGGGGAATATGTCAAAACTTTATGAAATGAAGATTTTTATATGAACATGGGTGCCAAATGAATTAATTGCCTCCAGGAAACTTTTTCTTGCTTACTTGTCATATTTTAATAAAATAAGGTAGAAACAGATTAAGTATCTGGAGTGATTACTATAATTTTGTTATCACCGGAACACAGCAATTTTCATTTTTTGTTTGAAATTTTTAAACTTGCAACCTTATTATGCCCAAGAGATCGTTACCATATAGCAATCATAAATCAGAAAATTGTATCCTTTAGACCTCAGTTTTGTTTTCTTTCTCTTCATGCTAACCATGCACCGAGTAAAACATTTAGGAGATTTTTTTTCCAAGGAAAAGGAGAAAGAGAGAGAGAGAGAGAGAGAGATGAAATATCCCAAAAGGTCAAAATTCAATGAGCCTTTTATAGATGGGACTCCTGGGAAACCCACATACTTTGCTTTTAGTCAAGAACTGAGACTACTTCTTGAATGCTTGGTTTTTGATGATATAAATCAATGACTTCTTTAAGGAAGTTCCTTTAGAGACCAAAATGATGCTGCCTTTGAAATACTGAATAGGTTCTACCAGTAAAGAAAGGTCTTCTATGCATAATACTTGGATGTGCATAGCTATTTAATTGAGAGTAATTATATTTCAGGAATAACGAGTTTGCATTTAATACCTTTTCCATGTGGGGCAAAAACAAGAAATTATTTTACCCTAGTGGCCATAGAAGAAATCATCAAACACTTTCTAGACTACAATGTGAACATTCAAAATAAAATTTTAATGCATACACTTTGACCATTGTCCTAACAAAATAATCTTTGGTGTGACAAAGGATATAATCACATGAATCTGAATACTACTTGCCCAATCATAAATTTTATCTACCTATATATTATATATGTAGTGCATAAATTAGGGCACTATGCTCCAACATGAAAGAGGTATTTTTACATATTTGCCTAACCCCGTCTGTCATTTTCTATCTTGACTACAGCTTCCATGGACAATGATCATGGATCCAAGTAAAATTAAATCCTGGACAACTTCGATTGTCCATCTTCACTCCATTTTTATGGCTTCTTTTATTGTGGCTATTCATAGATTTGGCTTTTTAGTCTTCTTTTCTTGCACAAATATTTTATTTAAATCTTAGAAGTTATGTCCACACCAAAAGACAAGACTGTGAAAATGACAAGGAGGCCAAGGACATGGGTAGGGGCGGGCTCAAGGAAAGGATCAGAAATAAGGGAAAAATGAAGCTCTTGAAGAAGAAAACTAGAGAACCAAGCGTATAGAAGAACGCTTTGCTGACTTTTGGTGTTACACTGGACTGCACAAGCACACAGAATATGATTCTTTAAAAACCATAGTAAATAGATAAAAATATTTTTTAAAGGAGAATGAAGGTTCACAGATTCTGTACCTCTCAGAAAGCCTTACCCCTGTGATCTAAAGAGTGGCCTGAAGGTCGAAAAATGGAGGGGAATGTTAAGCTGAAATGGACTTGGAGTCTTCAGTAACATACAATTTCATGTCAAGTGTATGAAAAAGTGAAAGAATAAAGGTGCATCCCTGGTTAGAATGATTCCAAAGTCTTTCACCTTTTGGGTGGCTATTGCAAATGATATTATTTATCATCCTGATTTCCATCTCAAAGTTCTTTTTGTTAGTATATAGCAGAGGTTGGCAAAGTGCTGTGACAGAAGTGTTTCTGATGCTCAGGTGGAACTGCTGTTAACATGGCTCTCCAGAACAAACTGAAAAGAAGGATACTGTTTTCCACTAATCTTCAGGATTCTGCAGTGTCTGGTAAATGGCAAGACCAAGCAGTTACCATAGAGTCAAATCCAACTCATCATGACTTCATGTGGGGCAGAGTGGAGGGGTGTTCCACATAGAATTTTCACCAGCTATTTGGAGTGGGAATTATGTTTTTCTTCTGAGGTACCACCAAATAAACTCAAAATGCCAACTTTTCAAGGAACAGCCCAGCATGTTAACTGTTTTCATCACCCAGGGACAACCCATCTTTCTCTGTTCAACTGTGTATGTGATTGCGTACATCACTGTGTGTAAATGGATCTTCAAAAAAAAGATGGAAAAAATTACTTAAATCATAATGGGATTATTCCATTAATTTTAGAAGCCCTCTTGTGTACACATGCAGGCACACAAAACTCCAGAATACGTCCTAATGCACATCATTATCTCATTTTCTCCATTTCTTAGCTTTGTACTTGAAACAACACAACACACACACATACCACCTACGGGGTTCCTTCAGCTAGCTTCATCTTTCTGTAGATCTGCTGGGTGATCACTCTGCTCTGTCTGACTCTCCTGATATCAGCAGGAATCTTTTATGGGTCAAATGTTACCAACAGGTTAGCCTGTGATTTCTCACAAAGTAGTTAATTGCAGGGTTCCCACTAGTGATGAAGGTAGGATGACCCCAATGGGGAAACACTTATCAAATCTCTGTTGCATCAGAGATGCCCCAAGGCCACAGATGAACCCCTGTTGGAGGACTCCCTGAGGCTGGGGCTACAGCGTAAGAGAGTAAATCAACGGCAAGAACTGCAACACTGCCAAACTTTTTCTTTCTCTGATTGCGATTCTTATATTGTGATGAGGTGCTTCTTTCCCCCCAGATACCCATATGGCTGCCAACGTGCGAACTTTCTTTTCCTTAGCAATGATAAAATAAAGCGATGGCTGTGTTCATTAATACTTAGAGTGACTTACTCTTGAGAGCAAGCAGGGATGGGAAGGAAACGAGGACGACTTTGAGGCTTCTCACTAAAATGTATTATATATATTTCCTACTAAGCTATTCTCCATGACCAAGAATAAGTCGCTTTACCAGATTTCCAAATGCAGTTGCTTTGCACAATATGTGTCCCCCTTGAAATAGGTTGATTCACTTGTGCTGCTTTATAGGCAATTCTTAGATTATGAAAGAGTTCCATCCCTAAATCTGTCCTCGGATGGAATTCTGTACATAAGTCAGAACATTTAGTTACAGCTTATTCTACAATCAGTCAAATGTCTGTTTTAGAATGCAGAATATAATGTACCTTTCTATGCATTAAAAGCATTAAGGAGAGACTTCTAGATACGCCAACACCTCTTTAATATGCTAATACAATGATAGTGATAATAATGCTGTTTCTTTATTATGTCCTCTGTTCAGTATAAATCCTTGTATGTCCTAGGAATGTTTACTATAACAATAGATATTATAGAGATTGGTTTATACATACAGTTGTCCATAAACAGAATGTTCATTACTTGAGAACTGTGCTTGCCTCAGCCTAGTTTCCTAACCCAGGATTAAATAAACAGGACTCTAAAGTATGTGCTTCCAGTTGGGGCTTCTCAGGCACAAGCTCTCAATTCAAGTTGTTTAGTAAAGCTGATTAAAAATACAAGTGTGTTATTTTAACTGGCCCCCTTCCTTTCTCCATACATCCTAAATTCCTTTTCATTATCTAGCATTCCTTCCCCAAGAAATTACAGGGGGTGTTTACAGCCTTAAATCTCTTAAGCCAACTTCAACTGACCATGCCAGCCGGTGTTCACAAGCTGATTTCATAAGCCTCTGGAGCAGAGAAGAATGTGTTTACTAGAATGTGGCTCCCCTGGGATGAGCCAGCCACATCTGTAATTCTAAGGAGAGTGTAATGAGGAAAAACTGGTGGCATCCTGAATGGCTCACAGCTGTTCTGGAAGCTGATAAATAAGATACTCGACAGGAGATCCCTAATTGGAGCCAGTTTTTCTTAAGTGGATACACAATACGGTGCACGCACTGGGTGTTGGACCGCTGATAGCGTTGTTCACATGTAACTTAGTTTGTCTTGTAAACAGTTCCCATTTCAAAGGGTAGTGTCTTCTCTTCTCAAAATGAAAAGAAAATGGTTCACTTTATCTTTTTTTCCCACACTAATTAGAAGCAAGCTAGCATTGTTTTTCCTGGTGATATTCGCAGTGCAAACTCCCCTACTTTTGTAAACTGCCTGCGCTCCCCTTCTCTCCTCTTTTCTTGTCCCTCCCTCCCTCTCCCTCTCCTCCACAGCTTCCTTTCCTCATCACTTCCTCCCCTTGTTTGCCATCCCCTTCTATCTTCCAAGGTTCTTAACTGGGCTGCGAGCATGAATCTAATTATTCTCTTTTGACGCTGGCCACCTAATCCTAATGCTGAAATGTACTTGCTTGAGGACGGTGGCTTCATGACCCCTTTGAGAGAATGTCTGTACCATTTTAATTTTCATTTGAAAAATGACTAAGTAGCTTCTCCTAAAAAAAGATAAAAGATTCCATCTGCAGAAAAAGACTAACGTATTTCTCCTGAAATTGTGTCATTGCAAAAGCATCTGAAAATCGTTTTCCTTTTTGGAGTAAGATGGGTGGAGAAAGCACTGCTCTTGTGGGGGACTTGACCGCACCTTATCTACTGCCCCTCTGGGTAGCCTGGCACTAGCGCCACTTTCTATCAGAGAGCTATTAGCTAAATGGCTTAGAGACTATTTCTTTGTTGACATCATCATCATCATAATAACATTACCAATATACCATAAATCTCATTACGGTGTATCTCCTAATGATTAAGGGATGTGTGAGGAGGGAAGCGAGCTCCACAGCATTTTCAATAATTTCCACAAATTGATTTAGTTCCTTTTTAGATTCACTAAGAAATCCCCTAAATTCCTTCTTCTAAAGCCATATGGTTTTTAGAAATATTAACTGCTATAAAAATGTGTGTGGGGGCTGAGCCCCGGTGGCGTAGGGGTTGTGCGCGGGACTGCGGCCCACTGGGACGGAGGTTCAATTCCAGCAGTGGGGCTGGGCCTCCTACTCCTACCACCGGAGAGCAGTGATGCCCCCCCCCACAAAAAAAAAAAGAAAAAGAGTTACTTGGGACTGAGCCCCGGTGACGTAGTGGTTATGCACGGGACTGCGGCCCACTGGGGCGGAGATTCAATTCCGGCTCCCAGGAACAAAGGCTGGGCCTCCTACTCCCACCACTGAGGGCAGTGATGCCTAAAAAAAAAAAAAAAAAAAAAAAAAATGTGTGTGGTCTTTTCCTATAGATCCAAATGGATTCATTCTGTGTGAAGCATTTTCACTCTTCCTGGATCCGGTGCCATTTAAATAAATGCTAGATCTAGACTTGGACTGAGACTTTGCTGGTTCAGTGATAGAAGGCTTCTCCACGTGAGAATCTCGGGTTCAACCCAGTCTGTGCTTGTCACAGGTAACCACCGGCCATCTTTCCGGGGGGCGGGGGGGCATATGTGTTGCTATGATCCTGAACAGCTTCTGATGGACAAGGGATCACCATGGATGGGGAGTCCACCAGATGGCAACCAATAAGAATACCAAGAGTTGGTTTAGAACCATGGAATACTATTGGTTGAGAATTATAATTCTGTGAACTGAAACATTGCTTCATCATTAAAATGTGTGTGTGTGTCGGCGGGGGGGGGAGGTAATATTGCCAACCTCATAATGTGGAAGCTCAAATACAAATTCAGATTTAGTGTTCCTATATATTAAGATATTTCATCTAATAGCACAAAGAAATCTATGATACACACATTATTGCTATCCCTTTTTTTATAAATGAGGAAAATGGGGCTAATAGAGAATAAATAACTGACAAAATTAATTAATAGGACCTACATGGTGATACAGTTATTTGGAGATGATGTTTTATGAAGTTTCATTTTATGAGTCATCTACATGAGGGTCACTCACTTTCTGTAATGAAACAACCAAGGAAATGTCGGCCCTACTTTAATTTTAACATCCTCTGATGAGTTAAAAATTATAACAAGAACACAAGGACATTTATTATTAATTGCATATTCATTCATTTTTCATTTGGGTAGACAAAATCAAAAGCCAAATGGTGACTTCCTTGCATACTCATTTTTTATACTGTGTTCTGAACTCTTTTAATAATGCAAATATTTATTATGGGCCTCCCTGGAGAATCAAAGGTGTTCTACGAGGAGATTTCTAAATATCATGATCTACTGCCGGGTAAAGTCGCCGGGATATTTCTGCTGTTTAAAGGGTCAGAGCCACAGGGTCTGTCAAAGGGTCACTCAGCACAAAAACAAGGCAGAAGGTTATCCAGTTTCTGGAATAAAGTAGCAGCAGGTGTAATCTTCACCAACAGGGAAAGAAGAGAGCGGAGGAGCATTTCTTCAGGATAAGGAAATCTGCATCACAGGCCAGAAATGTCACCAAGGATGATAATTACACAATGTGCTTGACTCATACAAAAACTCAGCTTTCCAGTTTGCATTGTTTCCCATGCAAACAAATTGATTCAATTCCATTGTGTTCAATATTTGAGGATTTGCCACATACAGAACAGCTCCTGGGGTGCTTTTTTTTTTTAAAGAATAAATTTTGCATGTCCAGAAAGAATATTCTTAAAACAGATGTAGGCAAACCTCAAATCACAAAAGAACTCAAATACAATGCTAATTTTGGACTTTCTCCTGGAAGTGGAAAATTTTAGTTAAACCACAAAATATCTGAAAGTCATTTTCTATCTTTTGTATCAAAACATCTTAGACTCTGGTAGCAAAATGGAGAATAAAATGGAGTGAGTCAGTCTAGACATGTAAAATCCCCTTAGGAATAGAAAGAATGTGATGCCCCCCCCCCCCAAAAAAAAAGCCAGAAAGAGTGGATCAGTTACTTGTTAGATTATAAAGAACAAATGACCAAATGATAAATGTACAAAATGAAGTTAGCATGACTTAAACTTTCTGGGCCAAGTTAGGAGGAAGATTAGATCGCTCGAAAGAAAGGTGGTAGGGGGCGGGGTGGGGGAGGGGGTGCTTTGCTTGAGGCAAAGTAGTAAAAGGTTGGCATGAGAGAAAGATGTTCGCATGTTGCCTTAAGTCTGGTGTGCCTCCAGAAGAAGATATTCTGTGGACATTTGGGTATAACATATAATTGCTAACAGACATAATTCATTCTTAAAACCATAAGCCAGGCTGAGCCCCAGTGGTGTAGCGGTTGTGCGCGGGACTGCGGCCCCCTGGGTTGGAGGTTCAAATCCAGCAGCAAGGCTCGGCCTCCTACTCGCACCACCAGAGGGCAGTGATGCCCCAAAAACAAAGCAAAAAAAAAAAATAAAACGAAAAAACCATAAGCCAAGGTCATCATCTTAGTATTCTTTCCTAATTAACTGTCCCAAGTCCCATAAGCCTTTTTAAGAGGAGGCCCACACTCTACCCTTTGAGGCTCCTACACTTTTTGATTCTCCTGAAAAATCTTAAGTATTTACTAAATCCAAAAGAAATTAGTCACAGCTTCACATGATAAGCAATAGAATGAAAGAGGCTCATTGGTTCACTACCACTATTGCCTCATGACCATATGGTATTCATTATCTGTCTTGACCTGAGAGATGATTTTTTTGTCCACTGGCCAAAAAAAAGGACTTCAGCAGTGCATGTCTCTGAACACAAGGGTAAGTTCAGACAATTTCTTCTCCAAAAAGGAAATTTTATTGTATTATAACATTTCCAACTCCATTTGCCAAACCAGCACATCCCCAAGACACTACCATATTAGATCCATGCTGTACCCAAACTGATCTCCTTCAGAAACTCCAGGTCTTCGTGTTGTTCCAGGTAAGATCATTAATGTCTTCTATGTTCTCCTAAAGAATTTCTCTCTTTGGGCAATTGTCTTTTTCTGATGACAAACTTGACTGAGGCTGTCCTACATAAGTGATCTTAGTGAAGCCCACAAGGAAAGGAGTACAAAAGTTCCTCAATAGAGAGACATTGTATAGCTGAAGTCATAGAGAATAGGATCCATGGTCAAGTTAAGAAAGTTCCAGATCAACTGTAAATCCATAGAAGGGGCTTTTTCTGTCATTTTATTACTGAGCATGAGTGGAATAGCTCCTAACAAGAAAACAAGATCACTTGCTGTTTCAAAGTCTTACCTTTAAGAACATAGACTGGACAAGGTGTGAAGTTGTCACCCCACCTTATACATGATAGCAATTTTGTCCCCTATCTTTGGTGGTCCATGTCACGGACATTGTAGTGTAGACCATAGTGAACTCTGGATAACCTTGAGAAAAAAATAGGCTTTCCATCACACTTCATTGTAATGATATACATACAACAACAAGAAGTTATGTGAACACTATGTGGACACTAAATGTTTTAAAATCAGGAAAGGTGTGCATTAGGATTGCATACTCACATCATGCTTCATCCTACATGTTGAAAAAACAATCAGAGGAACTGATACATCATAATTATATATGATTACACATCAAAATATAATAAAAAATAATCATGATTATATGAAGAAGAATTGGGGGAAGGATTATTAACAATCCTCAACATTCAGATGACCCCATGTTACTTACTGAAAGTTTGAAGCACTTGCTGATAAAGATAGATTACAACTCAATGTAAAGAAAACTAAAATCCTCACAACTGAGCCTACATGATAAATGGAGATATTGTTGAAGCTTTCAAAGATTTTATTTCGCTTAGAACCACAATCAATGCTGATGGAAGCACAGTCAAGACATCAACAGATCTGTTGCATTAGATAAATCTGTGGCACAAGACTTCTTTAGAATATGATAGGAAGAATATTTCCTTGAGGACTGTGGAGTGCCTGATCCAAGCCATCTAAGCCATGCTATTTTAAATTGCCTCATATGCTTGTGAAAGTTGGATATTGAGTAAGGAAGACTGAAGGAGAATCAATATATCTAGATTGTGGTGCCAGTGAAAGGACCATGCACTGCTAAAAGGAAAAAGTGATCAGTCTTTGGACAAGTAAGGCCAGAGTACTCCTTAGAGATAAGGTTGGCAAGACTTTGTCTTATACACTTTGGACATACTCTCAAGCAAGACCAGTCCCTGGAGAAGGTCATCAATTAAAGTGGGAGAGGCAGTGAAAATGAGGATGATTCTCAATGAGATGGGCTGACATGGTGATTGAAACAATGGGTTCACACATTGGAACAATTGTAAGGAGATGTACAGGACTATGTAGCTTTTAGTTATGTTGTGCGTAGAGTAGCTGTAGGTCAAAACCAATTCTGTGGCACCTAACCACAACAATGACACCCTTAGTGGCATAAGGGATTACATGTTGGGCTGCTAACCACAAGGTCAGAAGTTTGAACCTACCAACTGCTCTGTGGGAGGAAGATAAGACTATTATCTCCTATCAAGGTTTACAGCCTTGGAAACAGTTCTAGGAACCAGTTCTATTTTGTCCTATAAAGTCACTATGTGTGAGAAAGAAGTTGATAGCAATGAAATTAATAGACCCATATATGTGCTTCCTTACTATGTATTTATTCTGTTGTTATTTCTGCCTATAGATTTGGGGGGCAATAGCTACCCCCCTCACATTTATTATAGTCGTGAACAGAACACTCTGTTTTATATTCTCCAACAGCTCCAACCCCCATTATATAGTCACAGTCATTTAAATTATTAAGGCAATAAGAACTGTCATTTGTTCAACAACTTTAATGTGTAACGATGGTCTTCAGCAATACAGAATGTTATAAAAGACTTCCAAGAGTCATAATTGTGAGAAAAAAAAAGAATGTAATCTTGAAAAATAAGTCAGTTCCATCATATCTTTTAGGAAAGCAAACCCATAATGTAGACAGCAAAAAGAAATTCTGCAGAGAAGGGGAGAAATTGTGCTTGCTATGTGTGGAATCTGCTTCCAGAGGATATTTCCTAGTGATGGCTTTGACTTCTTGACCAACAAAGATAAAGCACTGAAAATAAATTTTCTGGAAGTAGAAGCTAGGATACAGTACATATTAACATTTAACATTTGAAGACTCAGACCTTTTATTTCAATCAGTGTTCTATAAATCTCCCAGGAAAACCTTCTCCATTTCCCAGCTCTCCTCAATTGACACTGAGATCAGTGGGAGTGTGGACTATTTGAGACATGAACTTTCCATTCAAGGAGCATCGTCTATGTCAACTCTAATCTATCTTCAACAAAGCAACACATTCCTATTTAAAACTATTTAGCTAAATACTCTAGAGATCAAATATAATCTCCTTTAGTTGCTCTCACACTGTCACAATTCTAATTATGACACTGTTGGGAATACTCACTTTCTTAAAAATGTAAAATGCAACATAAAAATTTATGGAACAAATTATTGCAGGTGTAACTGTTCATGAGTGCAATGGTCTCTTTGTAACTCAGTTTCCTCAATCAGTGCCCTTTTACACTTCATTTCGTGGTCATGGCGATACCTCATTGAAAAAAGATACTGAAAATAAGCTATTATGATTAAAATCTCTCTTCACAAAGCACATTTTTATCTTGCTCATTTTATAAGAATCCCAGTTTAATTTGCTTGCTGTGCCATCTCTAGCATGAATTTAGGGATTTGATAGAGTAAGGATTGAGGGCTGCTATCAATGAAAGTATTAATTTTATATTTGAACAATTTATTCGTTAAGAGAAAATTTCAATGTCCAACTATTCCTGAACTCAGTTTAATATAAACTGGTGGTCAGATAGTAATTCTCTTTCATCATTTACCAATTTGAGGGAGGAAAGGCATTTTTGTAAATACTCTTGGTATATTAAGGCTAATGTCAGATAAAAATACTGTTGTCCATTCCACAAAGACAGAACAGATACATTTGCTAACACGGCTATTCTCTTTTAAGTCAGGCCCCTTATTTACATATGTATATTAACCGTGTAGTCACGCAACATAATTATAATCACTTCACATTTTATCTATTGTCAATAGTCAAAAAGAATACTCAAACCTATCTCCAAATAAGGACAGATTTTTGATGCTTGAAATTGGAGACTTTATTTTAGACTTCATCAAAATGATCAACAAAATAGATAAGTCTGATAAATATGGCAGTCTCTCTATAAGCATACAAAGTAATGTGCTTGGTCAGGAGGCATGGTGCTGGATGCTCAACATATGCTAAAAGCAAGTGAATAAAGATTTGAATCCATGTATAATGTGGCCTAGAACCAGAGGCAATGAGGGAACATCTTCTAGGGGGATCTAATCAGATGGTCCCTAAGTTTCAGGGATAACAAATAATGTGTCTAGGTTTATGTAGAAAATGAGTGAGAGATAGAAACAGAAACTAGGATTTTTTAAATGTTCAGTTAAAAGTCCTTCTAACTCTAGAATCCCCAGCCTTTCAGTTGATGCAGACTGAGAATTATCACAAGGAAATTTACTTTAATAAGGAATAAAACTGAGCTGTGCGCATTAGCAATAATTAATTAACATGTACTCATAAGAAGCCCTGGTGATGTAATGACTATCCCATTGAGTCACTAATTATAAGGTTGGTGGTTGAAAACTAGTAGCTCCATTGGAAAAAGATAAGGATTTTCTATTCCTGCAGAAATTTACAGTATCAGGAACACAGAGAGCAGTTCGACCCTGTTCAATAGGGCCACGACAAGTTGGAATTGACTCATTATGGTTGGATCAGAGAATGGAGGTGAGAAGAGCAAGGGAGGGGATCAGAGAGAAAATTAATTGTTAGATGATGGAGAGACTTACCTACCATGTTCAAGGGCTTGGAAACTTTCCTAAAAGTCTTCAGCTCTTCATAAGTAATATTATATCAGAGAGCATGATCATACTGGATTTCCAAAGAAGTTTCTTACTGGATGCATAAGTGCAGTGGTTCCCAACATGTAGGTTGAGACCCTTTGGGGGGTCAAATGACCCTTTCACAGTAGCAAAATTACAGTTCTAAAGCTGCAACAAAAACAAATTTATGGTTGGGGGGGGTGGTCCCCACAAAATGAGGAACTGTATGAAAGGGTCATGGCATGAAGAAGGTTGAGGAACACTGTCCTAAAACAAGGGGGCCGTGCCAGAAAGGACGGCCTTCAACGACGAGAGTTGACCCAGTGGCCGCAACAATGAATTCCAGGACAGGAACAATTGTGAGGATGGCACGGGACCAGACAAGGTTTTCTTGTGTTCTACATGGGCTCGCCAAGACTCAGAACCAGGTCAATGGCGTCCAGAACAAGAACAATCTAGACCCTTGAGAAACAGCACAATAGGGAGCCAGCTTCAGTTCCTTGGGGGAAAATACTTCTAACACACACACACACACACACACACACACAAGAACCAACAGAAGGAATTCTGGGAAGATGGTGTAAACAAACCATTATTTAGATCCTCCCCCCAGAGACACAGAACAGACAAGGAAATTGTGCTTAGCTTTGGGGGACTCTGGATTAAGGAGCGGAAGAAAGCAACAGGCAGCCACAGACAGACAAGAATCGATAAATCAGTCAGAAGCTTATGGTAGGAAAATCTCTCCTCCCACTGGCCTTGCCACATATGCGCCACCAGTTACTAGGAAGTGGGATGTGGGGTTCCAGAAAAACTGTCTGCTTCCCTAAGCTGTCATAGGGACAGCTTTCACCAAGGAGTCAGAATCCCAAGCCTCTGCCCTAAAAATCAAGGCCAAGTGTGGTCTGTTGAGTTTTCTAGAGAAACAGGACCAGTCACACTCATATATGTGTAACAAAGAACTTTCTATCAAGAAATTATTTGATATGAAGAAGTAGATTCAGTCTAGTCTAACTCAAGTCCAGAAGCACAGTGCTAGCCAGAGACCTCTTCAGACTCATGCAGCTGCCAGGGGATGAAGCAGAAAAGAGAAGCAGGAGACTGGGAAATCACAGACCACTGGATGCCAAGTGGTGTGGACCCAGTGTCTGAAAGAATTGGCGGAGTGCTACAGCTCCCAGGGTCAGCAGTCCACATGGCCTTTCCCCTTTGGAGGCAAAAGACTCACTACTCAGTCTCTTGGACTGACAAGACACAAGGCTGACTTACTTTGAGACATCCCACAAGAGAAGCCACATTGACTTATCGTGATGGAACCAGACCCCTGAAGCCATAAAAACCACATGGAGACTCCTGCCAGTGCTGAGATGCTTCAGAAGCCACAGAGAGGCCTTGCCAGCACTGAGATGCTTATAACACCACTCAATCCAAAGACGTTCTACCCACTGACCTGTGGTTGTCCTGCATTTGATATCATTGAGTGTGTTTCATGAGTCGGAAGAGGACTTTATAGATTGGTATCAGACATATGAGCTAATATCAAACTTATGCCCTTAGACTGAAGTGCATTGGGATGTTTTCTTAATGTATAGTTTCTCTTGTATATGAAATTCTCTCTTATATACATATGCGTGCTTATGAATTTGTTTCTCTAGTCTACCCAGACTAACACACTTACTGTTGGCACTAAGGACACCTGACTAAGACCGCTGTGTGTTAGGCAGCAGGAGTCTTGAGTGGAGCCTTTACTCACACCCCGCAATTTACCAGGTGGGCTCTGTTAACAGCAAAACAGACCGCCAATAGGATCTGAGTGGATGTGATCTTTATAATTTTGGGTTGCCAGGCTGATGCAAACTTCCACAGAACATCCCTGCAATCGACTCTGTCTCCAGAGTCAGCACAACTACGTCCTGGTGCAACCCAGAGCTCAGGTTTAAAAAACCACAGGGTAACCCTCCTTGAAATTTTCTCAACTCTAATCAGTTGATATGTTTGTTCCCTCCTACAGCAGACACCGGAGACTTCCAACTGAGGCTCCTATGTGCTAGAAAGAGAAACCTGCATGCACAGTCAATGTGCTACAGAATGGACTGTGATAATAACTCAGCTGTCGTTTCAGTTGGGGTGTCTCCCCACCCCAACTAATCATTGTCAACTGCTGAACCACTAAAAATGAATACAGAAGTTTCTCTATAGTAGAGTTAAGAGGTGGATCACATTAATAGATGCCGTACCCCCAGCCACCAGAGCATCCCTGAACCCCAATGAGACAGCGAACTGTTGGAGCTCCCTGTGCAGATGGCAGGCCTAGTTCCTCTTGAGATGAAGGAAAATCTGCCTGCAAGTCTCTTGAATGCCAGCTGAGATCTAATTAGCACATAGCGATTTAGAAAGGAGACATTAAACACAACTCAGGAGGTAGCATCCACCTCTGAAGTGAGTTGTATGGTTGTAAGTCTCCAACTGCACCCGGGACTGCAGAAACAGAAGGTAGGAGGAATAATACTCCCCTCAGGGACTGCCCTTCCTGGTGGACAAATTCAGTTAAACACCATATCTCACTTGAGTGGTGAGTCCATTGCAGGCAAACTGATCACAGCATGTTCTCTAGAGTGTTGGGAGAGAATGGAAGTTCAAAGACAAGAACTGGATCATTAGAATCCCTACTAAACAAAGGAAGAAGGGGCTATCCCAGAAAGGAAGAGGAAATGGTTAACAAAGGTCCAAGGCTCTTCTAATAAAGAGTTTATTGCAGAAGAGGTGTGGACGAAAGCACTAAATGCTGAGGAAAACTGAGAATGTTCACAATGTTGAGATTTCTATTGCCGTAGCAAAACCAAGCAACCCAAAATCATAAGAAAAACAAAGGAGAAAGAATGTTCCTTTCAAATGACTGTGACACAGGGAGTAAAAGCCTACCTGGCGAGGACAGGTAATGGGAGGAGAGTGATGAAAGAATATAATGCAACAACATTAAAAATAAAGAATGAACTTAAAAGAGAAGATACACATAAACCTAAATAATATAATGAGCATAATTCAAGGACAAAATGAGGATCTATAAAAATGAAATGATAAGCACCACAGAAGAACTTGCCAACAGATTTTTAAAAGGCGGAAGAAAGGACCAGCAAATTAGAGGATAGGATAGTTAGAATCACAGATACTAAAGAGAAATAAGAACAGAGATTCAAGAGGAGTACAGTTTAAAGGGTTTAGGGATTCACCACAAGAGATTTAACACATGAATCATGGGAATTCCAGAAGCAAATAAGAGTGAGAAACACATAGAAAAAAATATATGGAAAATTCACAAATTTAATGAAGGACATCAATTTGCAAATACAGAAACTCAAAGAATCCCAACTAAGATAAGCTCAATGAGATATATGCGAAGAAATGTCATATTTAGGACCTCAAATACTAAAAACATAATCCTGAAAGCAATGTGTACACAGAATCCCCCAAAAGAATAAGTGCCACTCTTCCCTCAGAAACACTGGAGGTCAGGGCGCAACTGAACAATATGTTTGAAGTGTGAAAGGAAAACAAAACTGTCGACCATGAAAACTGTACCCTGTGATCTACCCTGCAACAATAAGGTGAAATTAAAATACCCCTAGGTGAATAGAAGTGGAGAGCGTTCATATCTGCTAGAACTGGCCTAGAAAAACTAATAATGAGAGCTCTGTGGGCAGAAGGGAAAAGGTACTCAAAAATAATTCAAAGGAACGCATGAAAGAAAAACCCCTAACATAGAAAAATATATAGAAAGGCTACCATTGCTGAATATTTGATGGAAACTTACACAGAAAATCCTGAACAAATAAAAATGTACAGTAGAATTTCTCATTGTCATGGACTGTAGACTTACTGAAGCCATTGAAGCTGAGCAAACCCCAGAAACTCTTGTCCTGAGGTACGCTTTAAACGCTAAACCAAGAAATATCCCCTGAGTTTTTTCTTTAAGCTGAATTGGGTTAGCTTAACTAATAAAAAAAAAAGTCTTCCTTGAGTCTTACTCCTGTAAGAATTGTCTATCAAAATGACAACTACTCAAAAGATTACATTAATCTTAAGAGTGGTATGTTTATGTTAATGAATGAGGAACACCTCATGAAAGAAGGATGACATTTGTTGCATAACTCAAAGAATATCATCAGTGTCATGAATTTGTATGTGTGGTAACTGTTGAGTTGGCTTGCTTTTTGCTATGTATAATCACAATGCCAACAATAAAATAAATATAATTTAGGGAGAAAAAATACAATAAAAAACTTAGTATTCCTTACAGAAGAAATTCTCTAAAGTTCAAAACTAAAAAAGTTGAATGTATTATTCAATATATGCATTGGTCTAATTAGTAATACTAAGTCTTGGAAATTATTTTTCTTGGGATGTATATTAAAATAGCCATATAGAATACTAGACTCTGACTTCCTGCTTCCTTTTAATGACATTACAATGTGAAGAAGTTAAATACCCTCTGAAAGCACAGTTTCCTCTTCTACTAGAAAGAAAAATAACCCCTAACTCACAGAATGTCTGTGAAGATAAAAGTTTCAATTGACAGAGCTTGAATCTCTTGACATACCACCTTACACATAGTAGAAGCTCAGTAAATGTTAGAATGTTCTTTTCATTAGGTTATCCAGATGGGTAAACTGAATTGGTGATATAAGTTTATATATTGAGCAATAAACTAAAAACTTTTATCTAGTTACTTTACATATGTATATAAAATTATTTTTAAATTAGATTCAATCCCATCTGTTGCAATAGTTTTCCATATTTGAAAAATAATTGCTTTTTACTCTGGCTCTAAAAGAAAAGTTGTCTATTTATATACAGTACCGATTTGGTTTCATGTACCATAAAAAGAATCAATTTTTGCAGTTCATTGACTTGGCCATTGGGTAAGCCAAATCACCCATTAAAATACCATGTCTAGTTATTTAAATTATACAGATAGAGCTAAACTAGGAAAAAAAATTTAAATAAAATTGGATTCCAGATTATATAATTGGATCTGGCATTTTGCATTTTGATTGTTTCACTATAGGATTGAGATTGGTATTTCCAAAAAAAAATTGATGCATCAGCTACTCCATTTAAAATGCTGAAAATAAAAACACATCGCTCGTGTGCTCCAGCTTATACTCGGTAAATTCAGGATAGCAATTACAAGACTGTAAAAGTGGGAGTAACTCAGGTTAGAGGTTCACTGCTTTTCAGTGACCCAAGTCAAGGTTTGAGAGAGTCGTTTCCACAAAAGATACCACCTCAGTAATTCTCAAATCTGTCTGGTGATAGAGCAATTGGTAATTAGAATGCTCTGCAGAACACCATAAATTAAAAAATGTTAAACTTAAAACAAATTAATTAGATTATTTTTATTTAATCACAGTCCATATTCCTTTTAATAGGAGATCATACATAAGATATTAAGGTCACAAGCTCTATATTCAGCCCACATCTTAATGCACAGGGAAACTGATATATAGATCTATTAAGCTCCTTGTCCAATATCACACGGGCATTAAGTGGCAAAGCCTAAGTTCAAGGCAGGGTAATATTAACAACAAAAGATTGCTATTAAGAAAATAAGTCATGGAAAACGTTTTGTATAGAGTCCTACATTTATAATAAAAGAAGGATTATCTATTCAGCATTTAGGAATTCCTGGGAAATGCAATTAAATACTCAACTACAAACTGCAAGATTGTAGGATCAACTTCCTTGGAGGTACTATACACTAAATCCCTGGCAATCCACTTCCAAAAATAATTGAAAACTCTATCGAGCATAATGTATCCAGAAACACATCAGGTCACAATGCAGTCAGGCTTGACTCATTAATACTGGTGACTCAATCTACTGAACATTCATTCATTTAGAAGGGGCATTATATGTACCAACATTTAAGGAAAAAGATAGAGGAAAAATGCAAGGGAGGAAATTCTATTCACTATATATGGTAATTACAAAATCTGCTGTCAGTTTGAGGTTTGAGAGTGAGGGGGTGGAATTTAGCCTGTGAATCAGGCAACAGCTTGATGACTTCGTTTGGAGGCAATACTGAGAAAAAAAAGCTCAAATACTGAGAGAAGTAGCTCACTCCCTGTAAGACATTCCTGTGGAGAAAACACCTGCAGAAAGCCTGATGGAGACAGACCTCTGGATACAGAGAAGCCAGAAGACACAGCACTGAGATGCTTACACTGCCACTGAATCCATTAGACTTCCCAGTCACTGGCCTGTGATCTTCTTGCATTTGGCAACACTGCATGTGTTTCATGAGTATGAAGAGCACTTTATAGATTGATATTGGACATATGGACTAATATCTGACTTATGGACTTGATCTGGACTTACGGCTGGAATTCTTTCTCAATAATCAATTGTTCTCATTTAAAGCTCTTTCTTTATACACCTGAGTGTGAATTTGTTTCTCTAGTCTATCCAGACTAACATATTATATAAATTGTTCTCCTGAAAATTTGAGCAAGTTTTCTTACGACAGATAAGTGTGGATGCTCCATTTTAATATGTGCTCACCATAATAGAAATAGGAGTCCTGGTAGTATAGTGATTATCAGTTGGAGTGCAATGCAAAAGGTTGGTGGTACAAAACCACCAGGTACTCTGTGAGAGAAAGACAACTACAGCCTCAAAAAAATCCCAGAGTAGTTCTACTGTGTGCTACGGGGTAGTGATGAATTTGCATCTACTCTATCAAAGTAGGTTTGGTGTTGACATTTGGAGAATATCCATCTGTTAGTTTGTGGTATTGCAAGGCTGGAAGCTGTGCCGCCACAGCATGTCCAATACCCAGAGGGCCAGAATGTGGTCAGGTTACAGTGGAACTTCCGAACAAAGCAAAATCTGAGGAATGAGCTGGAGAATATGAAATATATACGTCCTTCCATTGAAAGGGTGCATGATAGAGCTAACCCACAGGGTGTCGAATCACAGCACTCACAGTTTACAACCTGTGACCTCAGCTTATAGTAATAAAATGAAAGTTATGATAATGCTAGTCTTGAAATAACTAAAGGAGTTGATCAGTTTAAGTTTTCTAGAAGGGTGCCTGAAAAGAGTAGAGACTCGGTTTGTGTTATCTACTGCTATTACTGGGAGTCGCTTTAAAAGGAGGGGGGGTGTCACTGTCATTAAGTCAATGCCTGTTCTCTGAACTCTTTCCTCCTCTTGCCATCCAGGAGCAGCTGGTGATATCAAGATGCTGCTCTTGTAGTTAGCAGCCCAATGGGGAACCACTACCATTCACAGGGTGCCTTGAGTGTGGTTAATGTGTGCAAATGGTTAGTGTTTGTGACTGCTAAATAAAAGGCCAGAGATTTGAGTTCATTCAGAGGTGTATGGGAAGAAATGATTGACACTCTATTTCTGAAATCTGACCTATTGGAGTCCTCCTGAAGCACAATGCTCCTGAGGCATGTGTGGGGTCCCCGTGAATCAGAGTGAACTCAGTGGCAAGTGCTAAGAAATTGCCTTTGTTGCTATTTCCAGAGAAAGCCTCTATTCTGTGCAGAAGCATTATCAATTCAAATATGGAGATAAATCATTTATAGATACATATAAAATCAGAAAACATCTTTTCCATTTTGTATAATTCACATAATTTACAAGTTTAGCTATTTTTTTTATTTCCAAATTGGAGTTTAAAAGAATACATTAATAATTTTGTGTGCGTTGGCTGTAATGGTAGATAAAAATATTCTGAAATGTTCTGGTGATATTACAAAGGGAGGACATGGAGTTACTTACATGCACATTTTAAGCAGAAAATTCAAAAATAATAATATTTGTGTTTTCATATGTACTCCTAGATGCTCTTGACTAGCAGCTCACGTGTCTGTTTGTTTGCTTGCTTTGTTTTTCCTCTTCTCCAAGCCTTAGCCTTGACACTATCTTTTAAAGAAAAAATAATATCTATTTTAAAGAAAATATAATCCTGACCTATTTTGATGAATAAAAATGCTTCCTTTTTAACTCTCCAACACCACCATGTTCATTTTCTCTATGTAGGACATAAGTCACAATATTCAATTATATTTTTTGTCTATTTTCTAACTCCTCTATAAACAGGAAAACGCAATTGGACGTGGATTTACTACATCATGTCACGACTCATTACTTCATGCCTGATCCAGCGGCCTCGGGATGGAGGTCACTCACTTAAAATGTGACAGAGGAGGCCCTGATTTCTGAGAGCAGGGTTGACCGTGGTGGCATGAGTCAGCTAAAGTTAACAATATCTTAAAGTGAAAGAACTTAAGAAATTGGTTAAGCCTCTAGTTGCAATATTGAAAGTTCCTATGAACAAAATACTAAACTCTACAAGAAACTTCAAAAGAAGGTGGAAAGAATACAGTGCGACTGTACCAAAAAGAACTCAATATTCAACCATCAGAAGAGAGAGTATATGAGAAGGAACTAATGATACTGAGCAAAGAAGTCTAAGACACACTGAAAGCATTCGCCAGACATAAAGCTGGTTGAGTGAATGCTGTACCAATTGAAATGTTCTAACGAGCAGGTGAAGCACTGAAAGCACTCACTCATCTATGCCAGGAAATTTGGAAGATGGCTACTTGTCTGTGGAAGTTACATAATCTGGTGTCAACTTAAAAAATGGGGGAGTCTAAACTGCCGATCGGGTCACAGCTTGATGAACTCATTTGGAGGTACCACAGAGATAAATTGCTCACTGGAGACCTCATATAGATAGATTCTCTGCTATGCATTCCTGATGGCAAGACACATGGACTGTGCTAGAGCCCTGATGCTGGAAGAGCCATGTGAAGACCCCCACCCACTCTGAGATGCTTACACCACCATTAGATCTACTCACTAGCCTGTGATCTTCCTGCATTTGGCATCATTACATGTGTTTCTTGAATCTGAAAAGGAGCTTATAGATTGATATCTGGGCTAGTATTGGACTTATGCATTTGATCTGGACTGGGCTAGGATGCTTTCTCAATATTCAGTGGCTCTTGTTGATAAAGCTCTTTCTTACATGCAGATGAATGTCACTGAATTTGTTTCTCTAGTCTACATGGACTAATAAATTGCTCAACTGACGGGAAGAGATCCATAGTTGTACCCATTCCAAAGAGAGAAGACCCAACAGAATGCTTAAGCTATAGAATAATATCACTGATATCACATACTGGTAAAATTTTGCTGAAGATCATCCAACAATGGTTACAGCAGTACATTGACTGGGCCAAAGGTTCCAGCCATATTGAGAGGAGCACATGGAATAATGAATATCACTGCTGATGTCAACTGAATCTTGGATGAAAGAAAAAATACCAGAAAGAAATTTACTTGTGTTTTATTGACTATGCCAAGATATTTGATTGTGAAGATCATAAGAAACTTCGATAACCTTGGGAAGAATGGAGATTCCGGAACACTGCAGTGTGCTCCTGAGGAACTCATACATTGATCAAGAGATGGTTGTGTAACAGAACAAGGAAATCTGCCCAGTTTAAAATCAGGAAAAGGGTGTGGCAGGGTTGTATTCTCTCACCATTCTTACTCATTCTGCATGTTGAGTAAATAATCAGAGAAACTGGCTTATATGGTGAAGAGTGCAGTATCAGGTTTGGAGTAAGACTTCTTAAACCTGCAATATGTAGATGAAACCTTCTTATTTATTCAGGACTTGAAGAACTTGCTGATGAAGATCAAGTGTTGTAGCCTTCAATATAGATTACAACTCAAGGTACAGAAGACAAAAATCCTCCCAACTGGACCAATAGGTGACATCATAATAAACAGAAATGAGATTGAAGTTGTCAAGGGTTTTGTCTAGCTTAAATTCACAGACAGTGCTCATGGAAACAGCAAACCAATGATCAAAAGACCTATTGCATTTGATCAATCTGCTGCACAAGACCTCTTCAGAGTCTTGAGAAGCAAAAATTTTACTTTAAGGAATAAGGTGTGCCTAACCGAAGACACAGAATTTTCAGTTGCCTCATGTACATGTGAAAGTTGGACACTGAATAAAGCAGAATGGAGAAGAATCTATTCATTTGAATTGTGATGCTGGAAAAGAATACTGAGTACCGTGGACTCCTCAGAAGACAAACCCATCTGTCTTAGAAAAAGTAGGGCCAGAGTGTTTTTTGGAGGCAAGGACAGTGAGCCTTTGGAGAACAGTCTTAGGAAAAGGACATCATGCCTGGTACAGTAGAGGGGCAGTGAAGGAGAGGACTGTCCTCAAGAAACTAGATTAACACCATGGCTGCACTCATGGACTCAGACATAGGAGCCATTGGGCTGATGGTCCAGGACCAGGCACTGTTCATTCTGTTGTGCATAAGGTTGCTATGGATTAGAACCAAGTAACTGACAACAGCAGCAATTGATTTATACATATACACCGGGAAGTAAATTGAGGCGGATTATGAATAAGTAACAAAAGTCACAGAAATGTCATGAGTAGACCTTAGGGAGGACCTATGAATCTCAACGGAATATGGGTTTTCAGGCCCCTCCCTTTTAAAAGTCTTCAGGTGGGACTAGTGATGTCTTTCCAGTGACTTTTAGTTCTTTGAGTAAAATATTTTGTTCTGAGGTGACCTTTGTGCATGTTCAGCTGGTCAGGTCTGGTCATAAACAGCACTAACTTACTGTGATAGGATACTTTCCCAGGAGGAAAAAGAACCAAAAAGTGGCCGGTTATCAGGGAGGAAAGTAAGGTTAATTATGGGCAGTGTATGAGATAATTCTAATATTCTGTAACTGCATCTCATCATAGCCTAAGGGTAGTTTCCTTATGATAAGGACAAGGAAAACCACCTGACCAGTCTAAGTGATGAGTCACCACAAACATGGAAGCTTCCAGACAAATAAAGACACAGTTGGGTTCCAGTCAACCAAAGAGGAGCACTCTTGTTCTTTTTTGAAAGTCTCCAGTCCTGCCAGCTCTGAGGGAAGTCTTACTACATTCTCCCTTTAGGTAGTGTAGATTGGCTAGCAGCCTGTCCCAGTACATCCAACTTTATTGCTCAATAAACCTGCTTTGCCACCTCCTTCTACCTGCTTGTTCAGTCTCTGCATTGTCACCGCTCCACCGCTTCTTTCAAGAAGAAGCCTGTGGTATGTGAATCTGTCATAGGGCAGGTTACCCACCTTACCTTAACTCTTGGGCAAGCTGTTAAGTTTATAATGCTATACCAAGGCAAGTAAGTTTGGAAGTGCTCTCAGTGCAAGTTAGCAGTCTTCCTATGATGAGATAAAGATCAATAAACATTGGTTGTCTGACAATTTACCAGTTTTATGCAAATGTGTCTATATGTTTAGAAACAGTTTTAAAAGTGCAATGGAATTAGACTGTGTTCCATTCTTTTTTTTTTATTGAGGTTTTTGTTGTTGTTGTTAACGCTATCTCAGTAGTCCTCTTCTCTCTGCATTTCAGCTTCCTTTCCTCCTGGAGTAGCACACCTAGCTGAGGCTGCTTAAAGAATCAAGCCAAGGAACCCGCTGCCTTTGCGGAATGAATGCACAGGACGGCCCCTACTGGGGAGCCTTAGAAGGGAAAAAATATAACTGTGTGCCGCCTGGGTTTTTCCATCATTTTCATATTTTTGTATTCCTTGAGAGGTTCTCACTTAGCTAAAAAAGGAATCGTTTTCAAAGGTGCAAGGAAGCTTACCCTAAAATAGATTGCCTATATTGTCATTGACCTTTGTGTAAAAGCATGCATTCATAGTAATTCGGCTCAATCAAATTTCCCAGGCAGACATATTCACACAATTGTAACACCAAAATTAAAGTTCCAAAATGTGCGTTTCAGTAATTCTCCAAAAGCCAAAAATTCAATCTCCACTTTCAATCGCTCCTGTCATTATTGTTTTTGAATACAATGAGAGTTAATGGTGCACGTTTCTGTCTTTGTGAACCACAAAAGGTATTTGGGGCTGAAAGAAAGGAGCAATTCTCACTCCTTTGTTCTCCTAGGTGTTGTGTGATTATCTTGCAACAGGTAATTACTAAGCAAACTTAATCAACCGCAAAACTATGTAACACTAGCATGGCAACATTCTGGTAAAGGCTCAATTAATACTTACAATTTCCAATTTTTCTCTTCTAATATTCTATTCTTTACCTTAATAAGAAAGAACTATACATAGCTCTCAAACCAAAGAAAACTGCAATAATTATGAACAATTAAGTGAACTGTGTTCCATTTCTTAAAATACTGTAACACATACATAATTTGTTTGTTATATGAAAAGAATTAATTAAACAACTCATAAAGAAGTATTGTTAAGGGAAAAATTAATATATCATACACTGGGATATTCTGGATTTTTTAATGCGGTTTGCAATGTGATGTAGTAATTAGGTAATTGTTGAAATTAAGCAAACTTCAGACTGCCCATTCCTAAAAACATCCAAAAAGTTAATCAACAACAGTTATTTGCTTACATATGAAATGAATCTAAAAAAATAGGGATGCTATTTTATCAGCCATAAATTAAAGCACATGTTTTTTCTGATCCCCCTCAAAGGCAAAAAAAATAAAACACAACTAACTATTGCTATGACATTTAAATGTAATTAATATCTTATAAATGACACCACGGCTCCTAGACTTTGGCTCAATGGCCTTAGGTTAAAAACCAGCATGAAAACTTTCAATCAGGAAGAAAGGTACTATTTTCTTATTTTCCCTCGTGTGTTTTGCCACCATTGGCCCTTACAAATGTTGTCCTACCTATTTGGGGCAAGCAGTTGCTCCTCATTACAGGATTTCCCTCTATAAGGTATGGCTTTGACCCACCAGCTTTTAAACAATTGCTAATTGATGCTGCTGCTTCCATGGGGTCTAAGTGGTGGTCTCATTCCCAAAACTGTATACTTTTACTATTAATTGCAATATTTAGTATTTGTTGGTCACTTTTCACATGTTTGGGTTTCTGCTAAGTATTTTGCACATTATTTCTTTCCAGCTTCACAAACACCACACAAGACAATTGTTATTTGAACACTCCTTTGGGAAATTCATTCAAATTTATGCACCTTAATTTGCTTGACTGTAAAATGAGAATTGATTACTAGGGAAGTGAAATAGGTAACAGTAAAGGAGAGTGAAGATTCAAATATAAGTCTTTGGTAGGTCTTGTGCTCAAGTTGGAATTCAACTTCACTTTGTTTCTTAACATTTTCATCAACATTGGTTAAGTAAGTCACCTGTCAGTTTTCATAGTGCATAAGAGAGAATAATATGCACTCTCTAGGAATACTGAGTGGAAGCAGGTGAATCGTCATATAGTTCATGTAACATATCCTCAGTGCTTCACATATTTTAACTATTCTAACAAGGACCTAGACTACAAGTGTCATAACTATTTAGTGAAATAAGTGGAGCATGTGACACATTGAATATGTGTACTAGATGCAATAGAACACAACAAAATATGTGAATCACCACTGCCTTCCTCACACTGGGTTATAAGAGTATGTTCATCATAGTCACTGGCCAATCATGGTGGGCTGGAAGCAACTGTTGTCTGTCACAGAGCATCCTTGTGAGAATGGGGATAACATTAATCAGATTGGGATGGGCAATGGGTAGTGGAAACATAATCTTGCCAAATCCTACCCCTCTACTATTGTGTTAGTCCGAGTAGACTAGAGGAACAAATTCATAGACCCGCATATAGATATAGGGAAAAGGTTTATATACAAAAGGAATATACACTGAGAAAGCATCCCAGCCCAGTCCAGTTCAAAGTCATAAGTCTGATATTAACCCATATGCCCGATATCAATCTATAAAGTCTCCTTCTGACTCACAAAGTCACAGGCCAGTGGGTGCCAGCAGGGGTCTCCCCATGGCTCCTCACTTCCAGGGCTCAGGGTCCATCAATAGCATCCAGTGGTGACAGAAGCAACTCATCGCTGGCAGGGCTCCCCACGTGGCCTCTCTAGCTTCAGAGGTCTGGCTACATCAGGGCAAAGACATGTGGCTTCTCCTCCGACTCCTCAGACACTGCCCATCTTGTCTTGTCCGTGATTCATTGTCTCTGAGACTAACTCTCAACAACCAGGAAAATAGCTTCTCATCTCTGAGGGAAATATCGTGAGATTTCCCAGAAGTCTCAGGAGAAAGCCAGGCCCACACAGAGGCGTCATTGCCTAGTAAATGACTATCTGCAGATTAACAAGCTAGACTCCACCCCTACATCTCAATCATGAAATTAACATAAGCACATAACCGCCACAATTACACTTTGTTATGTTTTCCATCCTTTCTATTCTTGTTTTCATAATGATAAGAGTGACTTTGTTAGGTTCTCAGAAGGGCAATACCTCAGTTCTTGGCTTTGGAGTCCGCACTGGGGCCCACAACTGAATATCAGCATCCTCGAGGGACTGTATACCCACACATGGTGACCGGAGGCCAGAGAGACCACAGCATGGCCAAGCTAGTGAGGACAGGAATAGAATAAAAAAAAGAGAGACGACTTTCCCACAGACAGAGTATGTTAAACCTTGGGCTGGGGAGGCATGGTGGAAAGTATTGGTGGACCCCATTGGCTGAATTAAGCTCACATGGGTGGGGTCAAGATGACCATGGTCCTACTTTGGACCTCCCAAGTCTGATCCCTATCTGGCTGAATTGGAGCTTACCCACTTAATTTCTTCATAGGTGTTTAATGTTCACCTGATTCCTTCACAGCCTCCTTTATGGGGGGCCTGAACAGGCATGGGATGGACAACCCCATGTCCCTGTCTTGACCACCTAACAACTTGAAGAATCAACCTTTTACTTTATGATTGAGATAGTATATCATTTAGAAGAATTATAGTCTGTCAAAACATGGCTCAATTAGAAGTCTTTCATAGCCATGACCCTAAATTGAACCTCTCTAGACTGCCTTACAAGAAGCCTATCATTGCATACTGGCAAGAATTCTCAAGACTAGCAAGTCAAAGACCTCATTCTGATGTGAATGTTAAAAATCTTCCCCAGGTTTTCATCCCTCTCTCATTAAGAAGCAGCCCATACATACCCACGTTGCCTCATTGAGATTGAGAGCCTCTAGAATTGTGAAGCTCTCCAGTATACACTCTCTGTTAATACAAAATTGTATTTTTCCCAGTTTGTGTCTTTCCTTCCAAGATTTTTGTCTGGAAAAAAAATAATGACATGTTTCTCTGAGCCTGTACATATGTTGAGAGAACAAAGAAAAAGGGAAACAGTCATTAGAGGAAAGATCCCGGACACATTCAGAATCTTTTTACTCCAGCTGATTCCTATAATCTGACAACAATGACTGGGCAATATAGGCCTTCTTTGTACCAACCTGAAAAAAACAGCAAGTACTTCAAAAAAGTGGAGAGAGACTACCTCACTATATGGTTTAGATTCTAACTCCTATTAACTGATAAGGCAGAGGAGAGTTCCCTATAGGGTTCTCAAGGATTTCATCTTTACAGAAGTAGACAGCACATCTTCCTCCTGCAGAGCAGCTGGTGGGCTCAAACCATGGACATTTTAGTTAGTCGAGAGCACTTTCATCACTATGTCACTAAAGCTTTGTGAGAGAGACTTTCACTGTGGCCAATGCCGATGAGGAGAAAATAAATGAATCTGAGACTTTTTCATTATTTAGACCAGGAGCGCCCACACTTTTTCAGCATTCGAGCTACTAACAAAATGATCAAGTAAAAATGAACTACCAACCATAAAAATGACAAACATATATATTTATTTATTTATCACATTTAGTCACAAAGGCATTGAGAATCCTTTATACATACCATGTAGGTTTATGTACCTTGCATAACCACCTGAGTCCATATTGCACAACATAACACGATTAACTATGTACATTTTTAGTCATTTCTTGAATTTACTCTGATGACTTGCACTGAATGGAATGAGCTAGGGATGTATTGTCTGGACAGTAGCTGCTGACAGCCAGCCTCAATCACGCTTCCAAATGATCATCAGTCACGGAAGAAGTGGTACTTGGACTTAATGATCTTTATGTGGGAAAAGGTTGACTTACATAAATAAGTAGAGTCAAATAATGCAGTCAAGGAGGTAGCACATTTTCTCAGGTTTGGGTACTTTCCTTCTGTAAGTTCCAGAACTCTTCATGCTCTCTGGATTTGTACTAAATGTCAATTTATAGTATCAAAATCTCCCATTCCATATGAAAATGGAATGTTTTTGTCTTGTCACTTGGTCCAGCTCCCCCACTCATTTTAATACCCTTTCTTAAGCTTAAGAGAAAAAAAAACAAGTTCTAAAAATTGGTGCTAATTTATCTTGTCAATTTTGCTGCAGTTGTTTGCACATGTGTTTGACCCCAAAGGTTGCATCTGATTGGCTGCGCTGAATATCAATCAAGTGATAGGATTGACTATAGGTTTACATCTATTTTTTTCATGCCATACGATCTAGCCACACTGCATTTGCAGTCGACAAGTAGATCACAAGCCCTGAGTTAGAAAATCACTAAGATCCTTAAAAGGAGCCCTGGGAGTTGTATGAGAGCTTGAATTTTGAGGAATGCATTTGCAGAAGGCGATGGATGATGACAATAAAAGCTAAACATCCATCTTCAGATTCCCCAGGCTGATGAAGACTCCACTGAATTCCCTCAGATCCTTAATCAAGGGTGTGCAGATAGTCCTGCCCTCTGGCAGAGAACATTGAAATTTGAATTACCTCCATCACTCTTCAGCAAGCTCAGGGAATGACCCGTTTCTCTTAGAGCCTTGCCTGGGTGTTGATGGGGATCACCATACTGGAATTGTAGAGTTGTAAGTCATGCCTTATCAGTTGTATCTTGACTACCTCAATTGGATGGTCCTGGGACAATAATCTCCTCTATCGATTTTAATGTAGGTGTCCCTATCATGGTCCTCTGACAGTTTCACTTGTCCTACCTGTAACCGTAATATATCAATCTACCACCATCATGAATTTGTGTTTGTGTTCTTTGTTCCATGCCATATTTGACTAGGATCCTGACTATAAATTCTCAAATGCCATTATGACCTTGGGCAAATAACCACCCTTCATAAATGTTCTCCTTAAATTATATTTGAGATTAGGGTCTCTTTTGTACCCTAAAACATAGTGCAATTGGTTCAGCTGTTGACTGCTAATGAAAAGGTGGTCAGTTCACACCTACCAATCACTTGGCAGAAGAAAGGTGTTGAAGACTACATCTGTCAAGACTGAGAGCCTCAGAACCCTCAGAAGCTGTTCTACTTTGCTATAGGATTTCTCTGAGTGGGGTTAGTTTTAACTGCAGTGGGTAAGGTCTTTAGATCAGCCACATAGACCTTAGGTTTAGATCTTTTCACGTGCACTTTTAGTGTTTGCAAGGAGCTCTGGTGATGCGGTGATTCAAGTACCCAAAGTTGGCTCACCCAAAGGTGGCAACTTGAACCTGCTAACGCTTCTTCATGGAGAAAGATGAGCCAGTCAGTTTGTGTCAAGATTATAGTGCTGGAAACTGTGGAGCCATTTCATTCTGTCCTGTAGGGTCAGCGTGAGGCAGAACTGACTTAAAGACTGTGTTTTTATTGGTCAATGTTTGCTATACAAAACAATAATGGCGTTCATATTTCAAACATAAGCGAATGGACAAATAAAGGAAGTAATGGAAATAGTCAACTCTATTTTAGACTATTTTTTCTAAATAGATTCATATAAAATATTTCTCTCAGAGGTGTATTGATTCTTGACAATATTTAGTTTGGCATGTAAACTCAATTTTAGTATATTTCCATTAAGGGAGATCTCATTTTCTGAATTGTGTTGACTAGAAGTCTCCTGTGGAGTCAGTCTTGTCAGTCGGTTTATTAGTTAATTAAATGCCATTTTCTACCTCATAGCCTAAATTCCAGGCACCCAAAAGAGTTCACTCTAAGACTCCCCTCTCTATCAGGTATCTGCATAATTAGTCTCATTTTAGAATCCCCATTATTCAATGCACAATAGAACAGAACAATTAATTTGGACCACACGCAATTATGCTGAAAGGTCAGGTGCTAACCATAATAAAACTCTGTTCAAAAGTGTGTTTGGGGAGAGCATTAATATGGTTATCTAGGAGAGTTTTTAGGGGCAGAAAATCTCCAAATGCAATTAAATGGGCTGTAAAGTAATCACTTGCAATTTTTCATTTTTAAAGCAGGAGACTTTTTGAATGGTGTACAAAATGAATACTTCTAAGACTAATCAAATTTGGGAGTTTTACATCAAGAGGTGACAAATTCATACCCTAAAGCAGACAGAACATTATTTGGCCTGCAACTTCGTCTGTGAATTTCAAGTTATCAAGAGTATTCATGGGCCAGTTGCTACAAAGCCCTCAAATATAGTTAATAATGAAAGTGCTGGCTTTATCCATTTTGGATAATTTGAACTATATAGCCATAAAAATTACAGTTGAAAGTATGAGTGTGTGGATTATAAAGAGTCCCCAGTATCCAAATGTCCATGAATTTATAATTTTTGTGTTCTTCAACAATATTATGTTTGGCTGCTAAATGCAAATTTTTGAAATAGATTTCTCTCTGGAGAAGGTTGAAAAGACACCTAAGTCACTATTAAAGGAGTATGTAATTTTAATAGCTCTAGGCAGCTTTATAAAATGCACACGGTTTTTTTTTTTCCATTTAGGGAGATATTTGCTGATGAAAGAAAAATTACAGAGGGACAAACAGGCAGAAAGTATAATAACAATTTACAACAAAGCACTCTTCTCTGTACGAGCTAAATATAACATGCATCGAAACACAAATAACATTTTAAGAAGATATCAGAAAAGTATTTACAGCATGAGTAATGACGCTCTCACTACTAATTTATTTCAACAACAATGGCATGCAGTGGGTCTAGAATCCTTATAGATTCAGAATTCATTCAAGAATTGCACATTCATTATGCAAGTACCTGTTATGTGACATAATAGTGACTGTTGCTACTGAGTTGGTTCTGACTATAGTGACGCCGCTGTATGCGCAACGGAACAGACGAGGCTGGTCCCGCTTCATCATGTTTGAGCCCAGCGCTGCAGCCATGGTGTTGCTCCCTCTCCTTGGTATACTTCCTCTTCTTCACTGACTCTCTACTGTGCCAAGCATGAGATGCTTCCCCAGTGAAGGGTCTCTCCTAACCAACTGTCCCAATCACGTGACATTAAGTCTCAACATTCTCATTGTTGTTGGCGGTGTGAAGCAGAGGCAGCTCAACTCATGGTGATCCTGTGGAAAACAGGATGAAAGACTCTTCCCTGCTGAACATGCCCGTTTGGGGAGTCACTCTCAATCCACACTGTGAAGAGGGGAGTCTTCCTCTTCCCCTGTGTCTCCCTACTTTACCAAGAACCAGGTCCTTCTCATTCCCCTGATAGCATGTCGGAAAGTACATTAGATGAAGTCATACCATCCTATCTTCTAAGACCTGTTTCACTGTACTTCTTCCAAGACAAATAGGTTTATTCTTTTGGCAGTTTGGGGGACCTTCAACATTCTTGCCAGGCACAATTCACATGCATTTACTCCTTTTCAGTCTTCCTTCTTCAATGTCTAACTTTAACATACAGATGAGGCAAGTGAAAATACCATAGCTTGAGTCAAGTGCACCTTCGTCCTCAAAGAAGCATCCTTGCTTTTCCACACTTTATTGTGGTCTTTTGCAGCAGATTTACCCAATGTAAAGTTTTGTTTGATCACTCATCTAATGCCTTCATGAGCCCTGATCATGAGTCCAAGCAAGATACAATACTTGACAACTTCAATCTTTTCTCTGTTGGTTATGACAGGACCTGGGGACGGGGTGATTGCACACACGTTGGGCTGCCAACCATAAGGTCAGCCGTTCAAAATCAAGAGCAACTCCTCAAGAGAAAGACTGAACTTTCTCCTCCCATCGTCACAGTCTCAGAAACGCACAGGGGCAATCCTGCCCTGTCCTGTAAGGTTGTTATGAGCTGGCATTGAGTCAATGGTGGAATTTTTAAGTGAGACCTATTGGTAGAGTTGTGAGGATTTCTGTTTTCTTTATATTAAGTTGTAATTCATATTGACGGCTGAAATTCTTCATCTTCATCAGCAAGTGCTTCAAGTCCTCACTTTCAGCAAGTAAGCCATATTCATTGTAGAAAATAAAATAGTGACTTGTGAAATAAAATATGAATAAGGGCCAATCATTTCCTTGGTGATTTTGCTTCTGAATGGGAAATCTAGAAAAGGGATGGTCTTCATGAGACATTCTCTGTTTCTAGTTAGAAGAGATTCTCTGATTAGCCCAGAGATATTCATACAAATGCTGCAGTGAAGATTACATGAGCAAGTCCACTGAATGCAATGAACACAGAAACTGATCAATGAGAACCATAGGTATTCCAAACAAGCTTGCTCTTGTTACTATTATTATTATTATTAATATTAATATTTTAATAGGACAGGCATGTGAGCATCTAGCAGCACTACAGACCCTCCCTGAGTTTCTTTAATGGGGATCCAGCAGGAGAGCAACAGACAGATACTGGGCAGTCCATCCTTTAGGCAGCCTTCTCTGTTCTCCCTCGTCTAGACTGGGTGACAGCTCTGTACGCTAGTTATATCTCCATTTGAGCCTATCACATTACATTATAATAGGAAAATATCAATCCCATTAAACTCTGAGCTCCTCTAAAAAAGAAGTGTATCATTTTATCTCAAACACTTGAGTGGTTATTAAAAATGTTTGTTCAAATAACTTATGAAAACAGATCAGAGAACACTTCATGGTGAAGATTATATCTGTACCGGGTCTCAAGAGATAGGAAGACTTCTGAAATACAGAAATGAGAAAAATTGAATCTAGTAGAAGAACCTGTTGAAAATAAGCTTGGAGATCAGAAACTGTCTAGCATGTTCACAAATGTCAGTATAGTATTATTAAAATGGCTAAAATTGCAAGTAGGCCAAGTCTGTGTGTCTTTATATATTTCTGTCTCTCTTTTAAAAATTCATTTATTTTCTCCTCACCCTTTGCTCTCTCCTTCCTCCACATCCTACCCATAGCCCCCAAAGTCTGCCTTTTTTTGTTGTGAAAACCATCTTTTCTTGATTTTTTTTTATTGTGGTGCTCTCATATCAGACTTATTTCTATGAGGTTGAATAACTTTGCTTAATATGATGACTTTCAAAGTCATCCATGTTATGAGGTACTTGCCAGTTTTATCATTGTTCATTATTGATGCATAGTATTCCATGGTATATATGTAATAGCTGTATATATGTTTCAGTTTCTTATAAAAAAATTGGTGTTGGGCTGAGCCCCAGTGGCATAGTGGTTGAGTGCGGGACTGCAGCCCTTTGACTTGGCGGTTCAAATCCAGCAGCAGCAAGGCTGGGTCTCCCACTCCCACGAGAGGGCAGTGATGCAAAAAAAAAAAAAAATTAGTGTTAGTGGGGGCTCAGTTTTATTTCTGGGTTTTCTATTCTGATCCATGAATCTGTACATATCATTGTACAAATATGAAGTTGTTTTGACTACTGCGTCTATGTGATGGGTATTGAAATCAAAGAATGAGAGGCCTCCTATTTTATTATTTTTTTGCAGTGTTATACCTATCTTGGGTATCTTTCCTTTCTATAGAAAGTTGGTGATTAATTTTCACATTTCTTTAAAGAATAGTGCTGGGATATGGGGTCAGAACTGTGTAATATTCATAGACTAATATTGACATTTTTATAATATCAGGTATCCCTATCCATGAATATGGGACATTTTCCCATTTATGTAAGTCTCTTGATTTCTTTTAGTAGTATTTTATCCTTTTCTTTGTACAAGTCTTTTGTTTCTCTGATGAGGTGTATTCCAACGTATATCATGTTTGGGTATTTATTATAAATGTTGTTTTTCTCTTTTTCAGAGTTCTTTTCACTAATATACAAGAATCTTTATATTATAGCCTGCCATGTTTCCAAATTTTTCAATTAAATATATATATATATATTCATATATTCAATTAAATATATATATATTCATGTATTCTTCAAACAGAGTTTTACTTCCCTGCCAATATGCATATCTTTGATTTTTTTATGTCTAGTAGCTCTGGATAAAATTTTCAGGGTTGTTCTAAATAACAATGGTAATGAAGGGAATCTTTGTTTAATTCCTAGTCAGAAGAGAAATGTTTTCAGTTTTTCTACTTTGAGAAGAACAAGACAAAACCACCTGCATGTTGGTTTTTGTATAGATGTCAAAACTATTTATGTCAAGAAATTTCTGTTCTATTTCTGTTCTGAGTGTGTTTATTAAAAATAAATGTTGAATTTTGTTGAATTGCTTTGCTGCATCAAGGGATATAGTCATGTGGCTCTTTTTATTACTTTATTTACAGTATATACTCATGTATAAGCCAAGTTTATCAGCACATTTTTAAGGCAGTTTTGTGGTAAAATTGGGTGCCTCACCTGATATTTGGGTTAGTTTATACTCAAGTATATATGGTATATGATGAATGGTATTATTTGATTATTTTTCTAATATTGTACCATCTTTGAATGCCATACTATTCTCTTTATGATTTAGAAATCCAGCTTGATTGTGATGGATTATTTTTTTAATGGTTTATTGAATTCTACTAGCTAGAATTTCATTCTATGTTCTATGTGCCTATGTTCATAGGGGATATTGGTCTGTCGTTTTCTATTCTGGTAATTCCATTGCCGACTTTGGTATTAGGGTTATACTTGCTTCATAAAATGAGTTTAGGAATATGACATTCTTTTTTTAAACTCTGGAATAGTTTTTACAGAATTGATGTCAACTACTCTATGAATGGTTTGTAGAGCTGGTCAGTAAAATGGTCCTGAGCATTTTGTGCTTGGGAATTTTTTAGTGACCAGATTTCTTCCTTCTTGTGATTTAGGTCTGCTAAGATTTGTTACATGAGTCTAATATTAATTTAGATAGATACCCTACATAGTTGTGCATAAACTGAGTTTTCAGCATATTTTTAATGCAGTTTATGTGGTAAAATTAGGTCCCTCGACTGATATTTGGGTCATCTTATACTCGAGCATATATGTTAATGTGCTTCTAGACATTTGCCCATTTTTATAGGTTTTCAAATTTGTTACAATTCATAATTTGTATATGGTAATTTTCTTTTCTTAATTCAGTTGGTTCCATTGCGACGTTACCCACTTTACTTCGTATTCACAATATTTGCTTCGACTTTTGTTCCTCTGGTAAATTTGCCAGTGGTTTATTAGCTTTGTTAATCCTTCAAAGAAACAATTTGTTGCCTTGCTTTTTTTTTCTTTTTGATTCATTTATTTATTTGGGGGGGCATCACTGGATTCATTTATTTTTATTCTATTCTATATCATTTACTTTCTTTTGGTGTCTAAGGGCTTGTTTTATTGTTATTCTTCAACTTGCCATGGATGTTAGGTTAAGGTGGTTTTAGTTTCTTCTCCTCTTCCTTTTCCTCCTCCTCTTTGTCCTGCTTCTTCTCCTGTGTGTTGCTATAAATTGTCCATGAGTTCTTATTTCACTATCCCAAAGATTTGTGATAGAAATATTCTTATTGCACATGGAAATTGAATAATAGCTTGCTTAAAACCCATCAGTAGTTGAAATTATTACTCCCTTTTCCCCATTAGCTTAAATGTTTTCTATCCTATGATGTATAGCCAATGTTGATCTTTTTTTCTCTAAGGTGTACTTCTTTTAAGCATCATATTAATAGTTTCTGTCTTCTTACATCCAATGTTGTTATTTAAAGATAAAATTTCATTGCTTTTTTGCTGTGAATTTTTATGATATTATTTGATATGGTTTTTATGATTTTTTGATATGGTATCTTTGTTCATCATAACTTTTCTGTGCTGAGATCATTATTGTGGGGTTTTTTTTAACATTTTCTTTCTTTTTGTTGTTATTTTACTGTTTAATCAGTTCTTATTGTTTTTATAGTGCTCCTCTTTTTAATTTTGTTGACATTTTATCCTTTTCTTTTTGGTTAATTTATTTTTATTATTTCCCTTTCATTTGTAAGACAGTTTACTCTCTTGCAAACACTACTTTAGTTCTTCTCCATTCACCTTTTCATTCAAGTTATATCTACTCTACTTTCTCTATTATTTTATTGTTATATTTATTGTGGAATGTTATCTCTGGTTTTCTGTTTTCAAACTTGTATGCATGTTTCACTTTGTGTGCCACTTGAGTGGGTAAGTTTCTGAATGACGAGTGTCTTTTAGATTGATCTCAGGTTATTGTCTACTGTGGTTGATTCTCTTGAAGTCACTTGCAGTTTTACTTTCCCTCCTTTTAGAGTCACATAGATTAGTTCAGATTTGAGGGTTAAGGAAACTGGAGAGTTTTCAAGGCTGGCCTCTCTCCCTCAGTCTCCCATCATGCTGTCTCTAACATTTTCCTGAACTCCCTTCTGAATAGTTCCTCTCACCTGCACCATCTCACTATTTCCTCATGTGTGTTGACATTACTTGCTGTTTCTGATATATATGCATATCTGTATGTATGTATGTACATATAGTAGCTGTTTCTGTTTGCTATTCAGGTGGTATTTGGAGTGGGGGGCCATTCTCTGTCCACTAGTTATAATGGTTGAAGGTTTGGGGGTGACTGAGTGCTGGGCTTATAACTGATTTTGAAAAGAAGCTGGTGTCAAACAGAATAAAGCAAGAACAAGAGACACACCCACCCACCACAGAAACTCCCTCTCCCCCATGCATGCACAAACAGTAGGAAAGAAAAAATAAACAAGCAAACAAAACAAAACCAAGAACTCAGAAAACTACCAGATCCCAAGGTCAGAGCTGTCTACTGCTTTTATCAAGATACCAGATTCTAGATTGCCCTCTGTGTTTCCAGAGAGTGCTGACGAATGACTGAAGCAATCAATAAGTAGGAAGTGGGGGGAGGGAGGGGGAAGTAATGTCCAAAGACCCAGACTATTCTTCCATCAATGCAGACCCAAACACATGGATCTTTGCTTAAGCTGGATGTCAGAAATGAACCAACTGTCAAAGCAGAGCCCACTGCTGCCAGCAAACAAAGCCTGGATACCTTCGTTCCTAGAAATGTTGGAGGAAGTCAACATATTTCAACCTCTTTGCTAACGTCTTCTGCCAAAGCTCTCAGCTCTGCTCTCTCTCAGCGTGGGGCTCTCTGCCCAGTATGTACAAGAAGAGGCGCCATGGTCAACTGTGGGCTGAAATAAGGTACCATGATTGAAGTCCTCTGTGTAGGGGCAGCAAGGTAGGAGTCCACCTCTTATTCTTCAGGCCAGAGGACCAGAGACTCCTGGACTACTATGGGAGGGACACAGTCAGCCCACTGAGAATTTGCAGCTTTTGCTTGTCTCCCACATGGCTTTCTGATCTCATTTTGCCCAATCAATGTCTTGCCTACTCCTCTTTGCTATCTGGAAGGTTCAGAAATCCAGGTTTTTTCACTTTCTCCAATTTTTTTCTTCAGTTTTTGTTGTTGTGGAAGATGAATACAGAACTTTTTATCTATATGGCCATGTTTTACCAGAAGTCAAAAATTAGTTAATTAAAGGTGGTTGTAATAAATCATGAGTAAAGAAGGATGTAGGAATGAAATGATAGAATCTTGTAAGATCTTGAATATTGTTCTAATTAAATTAGATTTTATAATATATCAAATTTGAACACTTGGAGAGATTTTCATCTGTGAATTGATCTAAAGTTCTTTTTGCATTATACACACACACACACATTCAACACACTGGTGCACACAACTCAGAACATTTACTTAGCCTCCACTTCCTAAGTAAGAATTGGGTTCTTATTTATATTTAGGAAGCAAAATTCCCAAATTGTATGGACTCTGTGATTTAGTAAGAGGCGTACTGACTAAGAACTGACTGAAGGATAATCTGCATAGACCCCTTCTAACTAAATATCACATTGGTATCTAATTTTGTATTTAAATAAGAGAATTCAATTTTTAATTTGATAGAAGAGGAACACTGACAGTACATGTGTTGAGAAATAGAAAGGGGCAAATGGTGCTGATGAGCCTGTACTGCATATGAATAAAAGGATGCCTAAGGTAACAGGGTAGGGAAGACAATTAAACCCTTGACTAGTAATCAAAAGATTGGCAGTTCAAACACACCCAGAGGTATTTTGAAGGAACTGTTTAGTGATATGCTCCCATGAAACCACAGCCAAGGAAAAAATTTAGAATAAAGTTCTAATCTGCACACGTGGTACACCATAATTGCCACTAGCCTGTTGATGGGATGGAGCGGTGGGGAACAGCTATTTCTTGCAGGCCTCCTAACTTTTGCCTATTTATTTACCTGGAAGACCAGCTCTGCTTCTTTCACCTAGTAAATTCCCACTCATTTTTCAAAATATGGTTCCAGTGTCTCCTCTTGTAATCTACTCCTAGATTCTCCAAGCCGTTGGCTCTTTTTCGGGGGGGAGGGGGGACAGCTATTTCTTAAACTTACCTCCATGATAGCACTTCTTACATGGCGTTAGTTGCACATGTACCGTGCACTGAAGCAGGCACTGCTGGAGGGTAGAGCCCATGCTTCTTGTTATTGTGTAGTACTTCCAAGTGGGTTCTGACTCACAGAGACCCCACAGGTGACAGACGTACATACTGTCTGGTCCTGTGCCATTCTCACAGTAATAGGTACATTCAAGCCCACTGTTGTATGCTCTGTGTTAATCCTTCTTTGTGAAGGTTTTCTTATCCTTTCTGCTGAGCTTCTCCTTTGCCACATATTTACCAGTGCTCATTCTGATGCATTAATTCACAACTATCAGGTCAATTCCAACCACTGTAACATTATAGGACAGAATAGATCTATCTGTCCTTTTGGATTTCTGAAGCTGTAAATAATTTACAGGATTAAGAAGATTCATCTTTCTCCCTCGGAACAGGTGGCGGATTTGAACTGTTGACTTTGTGGTTAGCCAACCAACTTATATATAACTCATCACACCACTAGATTTATTGAATGAACAAATGAATGGGCAAATAAGCAAAGAGATGAAGTAATAGGGTTCTACTGGATACAATTCTCTATGACTTGTGTCAGCAATAGGTTAATTCCCTGCTATATGTCTTTCTCAGGAACCCTGGTATTTAAGTGGTTAGATGTTGAACTACTAACTGCAAACTGAGCAGTTTGAAACCACCAGCTACATGCAAAAGAAAGACAGGGCTACCTATTCCTATAAAAAGTTACAGTCTTGGAAACTAACAAGGCCCTCTCTATCCTGTTCCTGTGCTGAGGAGAACAGATGCTGCTATGAGTTGGCATTGAGTCAATGGTAGTGAATTATATGTCTTCTGCTATTATTTTCTTATGATGCTGTGGGTTATTGTTCTTATTTATTATCAACTTGTTGATTTCTGTTGACATTAAAGACCTGTATTTTTCAATGTTTCTCTTGCATTATCATGAACTGATGATATGCAGCAGATATTTGCCACTAATTCTTGTCTTATATTCAACTTGTAGAATAACTACATTGAGAAAGAGTATTATCATCCCAAGCTGTTCTACTGCTTTCCTCAAAAAAAGAAAAGAAAAGAATAAAGACTCATGATGTCATCTCATTTAACAATAATCTTGGAAGATAAGATGTCAGAATCATGGGCTTTTATCTGTGTTTCATTGTTAGTCTTACTGAGTGTGAAAGAGAATATTTGGATTATTTCAAGTGAAAGACAGAGAAGTGGATGCCTCTGACACATGAATCCACCGTATCGGAGTTTCTTAGCGATGATAATCCTGTCACAGCTGTTAGAATTTATTCCTTTATCCATGTGACATTTTAACAGAAGACAAATCCATGTTATTATGAACAGATAAAAACCATTCACTCCAAAATGGCTGTTATTAGCAACTTCATCCAGCTGACAGACCTTGTTTCTGAAATTTGTAAACATCATTCTTGCACATTGATTTTTTTCCAATCTTAACCTGCTTTTATCCTATAAAATTTAAAACTGCCAGTTTAAAATGTTGATTTTATTTCTGGGTATGATGTGAGATGTGGTAAGATATCATGATTTAACTAGATGAGTAATGTAGAAAGAGATGAGTTGTCGTTATTTGTCTGATTTCAGTGTTCTCACAGAATCAGTGCCCTTATATCAGACAAGAGATGGAATTGTGGAAATTGAAGAATAAATTGAATGGATATTTGGGAAAGGCATTTTAGTAGGAGGAGAGTAAGAGCTTGAAGTGAATTACTAGCATATATATATTTCCCAGATGACTCTGAAATTCTTTATTTGAACTGACATGTACTGGATAAATGTATTAGTATTCTCCTTACCTGGTTCAAACAAGAAAGAGACAGACAAAGTTGTAGAGTTTAAAATATATATGAAGAATAAACACATGTTTTAGGACAGCCTTCAGGCCAAAGATGCATAATGCTGACACATCTAAGGATATAGATTCCTAAGCCTACATAACATTTGCAGAGCATTCTTATTTCTCTTCCCTTGGTTCAGCTAGTGAAGCTGATGCTTGCTGAGTGAATTACAAGAGTTGGCTATCTTTTTTCATTGAATTGGCAGATATTTTTTTGGTTTGAACAAAGGTAGAGGAGTAAAAGCTTCCTTAGAGTTACAATGAAATGAGCCATGTCAGACAGAGTAAAAAGGTATAGATACTCCAATATTGAGAAGAGTTACAATGTTTCTACTTTGGTGTCCATTAGACTTTCCCAGAAGGATTTGCTTATGCTGAAATATAATCCCTTCTGCCCATCTTTATGCCTTTTAATGCTTCCAGAGTCATTCATTATTTTACCCATTGAATTTTTCAGTATTGCAACTTAATCTCTGAAATGTTCCTTGCGTTTTCAGTGTAAGATAGGAAGCCTGTGTTCTTCATTTTTGGTTTTCTAAATTTATGCCTTTGCATATTTCACTATCATGTTTCCCTTTGTCTTCCCAAGTTACCCTTTGACATATTCTAATCAACTCTTTAACTTCATCATATCTTCCATTTGCTTTAGTAACTCTACAACTAAGGGCAAATTTCAGTGTCTCTTCTGACATGCAAATTTATCTTTTCTTTCTTTCCTGTATTTTAAAATGAACTTTTGCTTTCTTCTTGCATCACGGGTCTTCTGTTCTTAGTGTTCAATGCATCAAATCTATCCTTGAAATTCAGGTGAGATGTACTCAAAGTTTTATTATGACTCTCAAGAACTTGTTTGAATTTTCTTCAACTTCATTCTGAACTTATATATCAGCAATTAATGGTCTGTTCCGCATTTGGCCCCTAGGCTAGTTTTAGCTGCTGGTATTGAGTTTCTTTAATATCTCTTCCAAAAAATTTAGTCAACTAATTTCTATGTATTCTGTCTAGAAAGTTCCAGGTATATAATAACCATAGATATGTGTATTTGCATATGTGTATATGTTGAAAAAGTATATTTGCTATGAAGAGATCATTGGTCTCACAAAATTCAGTCATGCACTCTCAAACTTTGTTTCTCTCACCGAGGCTATATTTTCCAACCACTGTTCTTGGTTTCCAACTGCATATATCAATTGCCAATAGTTGTCTACACGTCTTGATTGCATGTTTGATCAATTTCTGATTGAAGACATTCATAGAATTCTTAGATTTCTTCATCACTAGCTTTATCATCACTAGCTTTAGTGACTAGTGCGTAAATTTGAATAAAAGTTATATTGACTGGATTTCCTTTTATGCTGATATATACCATCCTATCAGTGACAGTATTGTACTTCAAGATGGATCTTGAAATGTCCTTTTTAAAGATGATGCAATACCATTCTTCTTAAATATGTCTTTCCCAGCATAGGTAACCATACAACTTTCTCATGCCAAATGACCAAGTCCAGCCATTTCAGCTCACTAATGCCCGGTCTATCTCTATGCCTCATATTTTACTTCTGACACTTGCAATTCTCCTCGACTCATATGTAATACCCCCAGGTTCCAATGAGTAATAGCTATCTGGAGCTGGTTCTGCTTATTTGAAGTCAAGCCCCATCAGCAGGACCAGAAGGCTTTGCTTCCCCAGTCTTTCCTTCATCCTCATCATTATATTTGACACTAGGTGAAGAAGGTAGCCTTTGCCAGTCATAAGTGCCTTCAGAATATTTATCTTCTGGTGCTATACCTGACATTATCCTGGTGCTATTCATAAAGTTTTCAGTATGTGACAAATCTTGGTACTATCCATAAGGTTGTCAGTGACTAATTCCTGTGAAGTGGACAGGCTATTCCTTCTTCATAGTCTGTCCTTAGTCTAGAATCTCTCCGGAAACCTGTTCACTTTGGTCACCTTGCTGATATTTCAAGTACCAGTGATATAGTTTCCAGCATCGGAATAACACACAGTGTGACAAACTGAGAGACAAGCTGATGAGCACTCACTCATCTCTGCCAATAAATTTGAAAGGCAGCTGCTTGACCAAGTGACTTGAAGAGATCTCTCCAGAAGAAAATGAAGGTGGCCCACAGAGAAATATCATTGATATCACATGCACATATTTTTTTCTGAAGAACATCCAACAATGGTTACAGGAGTTCATTGACAGGGAACTACCAGAGTTTCAGAAGAGGATGTGAACTAAGGGGTATAATTGCTGATGTCAGATGGATCATGATTACCAGAGATTACCAGAAAGACATTTGCATGTGTTTTATTAGCTATGACAACATAATTGACTGGATCCAAACAAACTATGGAAAGCCTTCATAAGAATGAAAATTCTAGAATACTACATTATGCTCATGCAGAATCGGCATATGTATCAAAAGGCATTGGGTATCAGAACAAAGGAAGATTGCATGCCTTAAAATCAAAAAGGGTGTGTATAAAGGCTGTATCCTGTCACCATACTTTTTCAATCTGTATGTTGAGCAGATAACCAGAGAAGTTAGACTATATGAAGAAGTATGTGGCAGCAGGATTGGTGGAAGACTTATTAACAACCTGTAATTTACAAGTGACATAATCTTGAAAGTAAAGCAGACTTGAAAGACTTGCTGAAAGATGAAGAACTGCAATCTTCAGTACAGATTCCAACTACTTGTTTTTTTTTTCAGATTTCAACTAATTGTAAAGAAAATAAAAATCCTCACAACTGGAGCAGCAAATAATATCATGATAGAAATTGAAGCTGTCAAGGATTTTTGTCTTTCGTGGATCAACAATCAAGCTCATGAAAATAGCAAACATGAGATTGTGCACATTGTATTGGGTAAATCTGTTGCAAAAGGTCTCTTCAAAGTGCTAAAAAGCAAGGATGTTACTTTGAGGACTAAGTTGAGCTTAGTCAATAACTTTATGTGCACATGCTATCAATAACTTTATATGCACATCTATCAATAACTTTATATGCACATGAAAGTTGGACATTGAATTTAAAAAACTGAAAAAGAATAATCAATTCATTTGAATTGTGGTGTTGGTGAAGAATATTGCAAGTACCATAGACTGCCAAAAGAACCAACAAATCAGATTTGGAAGAAGTACCACCAGAATGCACCTTAGAGGCCAAGATCATGTGACTTCATTTCACATACATTGGACGTATTATCATGAGAGACTAATCCTGGGGAAAGACACCATCCAGGGGAAAGTTGAGGGGAAGCAAAAAAAAAAAAAAAAAGAAAGAAAGCCCTCAGCAAGGTGGGTTGAACGGTAGCTGTTCAAGCCTAAAAATAATTGTAAGGATGGTGCAGAATTGCAGAGTTTTGTTCTGTTGTACATAGAATTGTTTGACTGGAACCAACTCAACATCACATATCAACAGCTACTTATTTGGGATTTTCTTAATATATTAAGCAGAAGGATGAGTTGACGTTAAGCTTAATGAGAATGGTCAGTCAATAAGCAATCTGTTTGTTTTCAGAGTGATCCTGGAAACAATGGTGTTCAATATTTCCTCCCTTGGAACTTTAATTATATATTTATGTCCAATCGACTACCTTGTAATAACACTGTGCTGCCAGAACCTTGAAAAGCCAGATATGAATTAAAGCTGCTGTATGCAAACATTACTAATTCCACCACCATTTGAGGAAATATGTTTTTGAATTTAAGTTAAATGAATAAAAATGTATGAAGTGGAGACATCTGGTTGGTGCTATGTTGAAAGGACCAGCACACTCTTTCGCACCCTTCTTCCCTGAAGCCATCCATGAAATTACATCTAAAATAACTAAACAGCTATATTTTCTAATCTATATGAGCCGTGAAAAAAGTATAAATCGTTCATATATATGTTGAAGACTAATATAATTTGCAAAATAGTCAACAATGAATATAAACAGAAGATAGTACAAGTTTATCAAGAAGGCAGTAAACTTGGGTATACTGAATCAGACTTTAATGGCATCTAAAAGTTTACATATCATTGATTGTTTCACATTTCTTAACAACTACTATACAAAAAGAATAAAGGTATCAAATGTATTAAAAATTAGAAAAACACAAGCCAATAAACTCAAAGCAAGCAAAGAAAAAGAAGGAAATAATAAAGAACAGAGTGGAAATGTGGGGTATAAAATATAGAAAAACAGGCTGAGCCCTGGTGGCATAGTGGTTGTGCATGGGACTGTGGCCCACTGAGACGGAGATTCAATTCCAGCAGTGCCTCCACAGGAGCAAAGGCTGGGCCTCCTACTCCCACCACCAGAGGGCAGTGATGCCCAAAAAACAAACAAGCAAAAGATAGAGAAAAGCAATCAAAGAACTCAAAAACAAAAAATTAAAAGGTATTTCTTTGTAATTAACACGATAGTATCCTAGTTAAACAGAAGCACTCTTGTCACTTTGAAGACTCGGGTATCACCCAATCTATGATATTTTCAAATAATTCATATGCTTGGGAAAACTGAACAATGAATAAGGAAGACCAATGAAAAATGGACAGTTTTAAATTGCGATGTTGGTGAACAATATTGAGTGTATCGTGGCCTCCTCTAAGACTAAAGAAACCTGACTTGGGAGACTATAACCAGAATATCCCTTAATAGGATAGTGAAACTTCATCTTTGGACATATTATCAGAAGAAGATCTCCCTATAAAAGGATATCGTACTTAATACCAATGACTATAATGACAGGCGCAAACATAGCAATGTTTGTGAGGATGACTCAGGACTGGGTTGTACATAGGGTCAAGAAGCAACCAACACAACAGCAACAAATACACCAAGGCAGTTAGAGGATACAAATACCCAAGTTTGTCATGAACAAGGGAATATTGTCAATAAATGCACAGAAGTTGTAAGGTTGTGAAGAAATTATTAGACAAAATGTACGGCAATTTAATAGAAAATTGAGATGAAATTAGAAAATTCCTAGAAATATTCAAATTACCAAAACTGTCTCAAGGAGAAATGGACAATAGAAATAGGACTTTACCATAATGTAAGTAAACAGAAGTAGTCATCTTAAAATTTTCCAACAAAGAAAAGTTCAGATGGCTCTTCTGGTAGAATTCTACCAAATATTTAAAGGACAGAGAAAAACATATTTCCCAGTGTATTCTATAAAGCCAACATCATGAGGTTTAGCTTTGATAAATTTTGTATTGGGGTCAACCCTCTTGAATTTTTGTTATATGTTTTTCTCATTTTTTGTATATGAAATCCACGATAGATGAACTTATCAAGATATCAAGTAGAATAGGGTTCCTGAGGGGTTCAGTGGGAGAAGGTGGGGGGTAAAGAGGAAATAATATCAAGGAGTTCAAGAAGAAAGAGAATGCTTTAAAAAGATTATGACAGAAATTGTACAATACTGCTGATGTGTTTGAACTACAAAATGATATGATATCTGTATTAGCTCCCAATAAAAAAGGTTTTTTTTCTTCTCAGCTATATGGCCACCATTAGGACCCAAATGCTATATTCTTTTGAAAGCTGGGCGCCTTCAGCTTTCTTCAGTACATTTGCTTATGTGGCCCTATCAGTGAAGGTGGACATCACAGAATATTGTGTTAATAGAACAAACTGTTCTCACGATAAGGGAGGACTTGAGTGAAGGCACAATGTCTATCTGCTACCATAATACTTTATAAATAAATATATGAACATAGCTCTAGTCCCGTCATTTTAGATCAATCATTTACATGTTTACATGTCTGTAGTTAGACAATTATAAGTGTCCTATGCCTCCCAGTTCTTTCCTTCATTTAATTTTACTTTCTTCATGTCCCACTATCATTTTCAGCCTTCATTTGGGTTTTGATCATTCCTCTCAGTTATATTGCCCTTGATCAAGTTCTCCCAACCATCCTATGCCCTCCTTGCCATCAAGTTTAGATCACTTATTCTTTCCTTGTACCTGGGTTTGTTGGCATCCCCTTTCTTTTCTCCCATCTCTCCTTCCCCCAGGTCCCCCCAGAACCATTGGTCCCATTGTTCTCTCCTCCAGATTGTTCATCCGACCTACCTTATACAGATAGACATGGAAGAAGCACATCAGCCTGTGTGATCATGAGATGTTGATAGGATCAGGTATCAGACATCAAAGATCCACAATAAAACAAACAAAAAGCACATCAATAGGAAGGAGAGGGAGGGCCGAGTGGAAACTCAAAGCCCAACAATAATCTATTGGACACCCCCTGTCAGAATAGCCACAAGGAAGAGAAGAGCCCATTAGGGGTGCAGTACAGCACCAATGAAATGCACAAGCTTCTTCTAGTTCTTTAATGTTGCACTCCCCCACCCCAACCCACCCACCCACTACCATGAGCCCAACTCTATCCTACAAATCTGGGTAGACCAGAACATGTCTACTGGTATAGATAAGAGCTCACAACACATGGTATCCAGAATAGGCAAACCCTTCAGGAGCAATAAGGATATCAGCAATACTAGGAGGGTAAGGGTCATGGGAACTAAGGAGAGACTGATCGCAATGATTTACTTATGGCCCCCATCCCAGGGGGACGGACAGCATAAAAATGGGTGAATTGAGATAGCAATTGGTATAAGCCATGGAAGCAAAGAAAATAATAATTTATACATTTTGAAGGGAGCATTGGGGAGGGAGGGGGTGGGAAGGAGGAGAAAAGTGAGGAAATGATTCCAGGGGCTCAAATAGAAAGAAAATGTTTTGAAAAAGATGATGACAACATATGTACAGATGTATATGACAAAATGGATATATGTATGGATTGTGATAAGAGCTGTAAGAGGCCCCAATAAAATAAAATAAAACTTAAGTTAAAAAAATTGGGGGGCAGCAAGAGAAGTAATATTTTAATTAACATAAGGAAAATCTTTATCAAAATATTAACACATTGAATTCAGTGGCATACAAATATATAAGCATTGTGACTAAGTAGGACTACAGGATACTAGGGATACAAGGTTGATTTTTTAATACTCAAATTTCAATTAATACCATAGACTACAGTAACATATTTTTTAATCCCAAGATCACTTCAATAGATACAGAGAAAGCATTTGAAAAATGTTCTGAGGAATGCTATTTTTGAGTTTCTGAGATGACAACAGGAAGTATCATGAAGACTGGCAGATTGACAATTGAACCTAAAAGAATAGCAGTGAGAAGTGTCCTAATGTGATCATGGGGATTATTGAAAAGCAAAAAGATGAGAATCTATTTGACCTTACATCCAAATGGGAGAGCTTTTGACCAACTTACCCCCATTCCTGAATGACATCATGGTGGAGCTATCATGGCAGCAGCCTCTTCTCCTGTCCCCACCCTGAGTTCCTCCCTAGCGGAGTCATGTCTAACATGTGTCACATGCACTGGGTGTCACTTGAAGCAGGGTACTGCTGAGCAGTTACTTTTAACCATCACAGTTTCTGTCAAGCTCTGTGAGAGATCATTTAATAAGTCAAAAACTACTACCTTTGTGGTTAGAGCCTCCCTGGGTCAAGGTAGCCTGTGGGGTCTTGATCAGCAGAATACAGAGAGAGAAGATTCTGAAAACATCTTTGAACACATCATAGACCAATATTTAGCAGTAAAAGTAATGAAAGTGCAGTTGTAATTTTCACACAGCTCTGTAAAAAATATGAAGAGCTTGACATATTTTTGAGGTCATATTATTGACAAAATTATCTAGAGACTGAGTTGGATATTTGGACAGGGGTACAATTCCAGTGTATGCCATAGATACTCTTTGTCACAGATAGACAGACCTCTGCTCCCTCGTCTCAGGTGCAACCTATAACTGGTCTCAGGTGAGGGGCAGCCTCTGGACCTTTAAAATTAAGTAATTATGATCTCCTCCTCACACCCACACATGAGATAAGACCTGTGAACAGGTTCACATGGTTTTCTTTCTCTAGTAAGCCTCGACTGGGCAATATCTTAGTATAAGGGGGAAAAAAACTATCTTTAAAAAAGACTTTGCTTTGTAAATGATAGGCTGTGAATTTAACTTACCACTTGCAATTTAGCTTAAACTCTCTAAGCCTTGCTTTTAACAGTTAGAAGATGGGAATTTTAAGAAGGCTGTTCTTGGGTACCGTCCAATCATCACTCATGGTAACCCCACGTGACACAGTAGACCTACTCCATCTCTAGGCTGTAATCTTCACACTATATTGCTTTCTTGTTGTATGTAGAGTCATCATGAATCAGACCCCACGTGATGGCACCTATCAACAACAACTCAACAATTTTCCCAGCGCAGATCGCCAGCTCATTCTCCAAGAGGGTGAGCTCAAATGGCCAACCTTGTGGTTCGCAGTCCATCCCATAATTTCATTTCAAGTGCATAATTCATCTGAAATTAGTAAGAGTTATTTTTAGTAATTTTGTTACTGGGTTCCATACAGATTCATGAATGTTGAAGCACTGTACATGACCTTCAAGGATCTTTGTATTTTGGACTAAGCCTTTCTTCTCAAATCCATCTTTTACTGTACTGTATCGCTCTTCACCCTAACCCTTACTCCCCTTGAATTACTAAGTCTTACTTGAATAGTATCTAACAGAATCATATGAAAAATAATATGACATCAGTAAAGTTAAACAGTTCTGTACTCTTATTTTGCACTCAGAAAAAAATGTAATTAAAGTGATTTAAAGATACGATGGATCTTGGACAGTTGTCTCCCCAGGGTGTTAGATTGATTCATTATTAAAATATGTTTCATTATATCCACAAGAGATTCAAGAGAAATGCTGTTTGCAATTCAAAAGGGAAAAAATTCAGAACAAAAAATTCATTTTCAATCCCCGCAGAGTTCATTATGAACAGCAGAGTATCAGAAATTAAAACACTTGAATGTATTTAATAACAATGTATAACAAAATGGCATTTGTGTTTAGATAAATCGTGGTCTCTTTCTCTTTTCCCCTCTAAGTGTAGGCAAAAGGAAAGTGAACTGTTGATGCGAATAAGTTGGTTAATTATGACTAGATTCATCAGCAAAGTGGGAAGTGGAAGCAATTATCTACCAATTAACTAGGAAACTTAAAAATTGGACTACCTCCTCCATATCTTTTATTCTAGTCAAAATGGTATGTTACATTAATTGAGGCCAAACTCTTTGTAGTGCTGAGAATATACATGTTTGGGAATAAATTTGAAGTATTAGGTCAGAATTAATTTAAATCAGAAGAGAAAATTAAGGTAACAATAGAAAGATACTTAAATTCTAACGTATTTCCATCCCTCCTCACATATTGTACACAGAATACTATGGATGATGTACCAAATTACCCTTGGAATTAACCTTATGGTACTTAAATTTAAATAAAATTTAAATGTCTATTTGTTTAGAAAAGTTTTTAAGAGTTTATTATATTAAACATAGCTATTAGCATCAATTGTGCTAGTGAAAAACATCTTTGTATCAGTCATATCATTTTTCTAGAGTTCTGGTATCAATACAGAAGAAACCTATTGACCATATTTGGACACAGAGTGTTTATATGTAATAGTCCTTTTCCAAAATATTTGATCATACACATATACTTGGAGAAAATTAAGTGTGAGTTTAATCCAATAAATAAAGTGTATATTTCATTTTATGTAAAATAGTATATCTGCCTGTGTTAGGCTGAGTTTTCTAGATAACCAAAACCAATGATACTCATAGATGTATAAGAAAGAAATACAAACAATGAGTACAGGAAGGAGAAAATGCTCTGAAGTTGACGGTGGTGGTGATTGTACAATTCCTCTTAATATGATTGAACTATTGAATTATAGAATGTGTAAATTATATGCCAATAGGATTTTTTTTGTGGGCATCACTGTCTCTGGTGGTTGTGGGCGCTACCCAGTGCCATTCCTGAGAGCCACCGCTGGATTTGAACCGCCAAGCCCGGCCAATAGGATTTTTTAAAGAGCTAAATTTATATAAAGAGAGTGGTTAACACAGATGCAGAGTGGGGAAGATCCAGTTCAGCTTAAGTCTGTAGGACAGATGCTAAGCTAGACACTTTCCAGATTCATGAAGGTGGCAGGAGTAAGGAACCAGGAAGCTGGAAGTGAAGCAGAAGGCAAGAAGTAGGAAAATCCAGGGCAGCAGGAATAAGAAAAGAAAGAGCTACTTCTACATAGTATCCTTTTGGATGTCAACAAGATATACTCTCAAGGAGATGTCATCAGGCTGTGACCTAAGTGACAGGTGGCAGTCCACCATAGCTTCTTACAGGTGCAGTCAAATTGGCATAAAACCTAACTACTATACCAAATTTGGTTACATAACTTTTATATTATATTATTTTTATATCTCAGGAAAATGAATTTTAATAAGCAGATTTATTACAATAATCAGAATTTGCTATTATCAGTACAAATTCCTTTTTTTCTGTTAAAGTCCTAAATGTCATATATTATTGTTTAATTAAAAACAAATTTAGGTTAGGGAGAGTTAGCATTTTCCAATTTACAATTCATTGCCCACATTTTATAACAACACAACTTTTTTAAACTTGGAAGACATAAAGTGGAGACATAGCGAAAATTTACTCAGTAGACCTGCATGACTTGATACACCAGCAAGGGAAGATTAAATAAATAAATAATCCAAAGTAGAAGCAGGATTCCAAGTTCTGGAATTATCTTCAGCAGACTAAGTTTTGAAGGATCTTGGTCCACTTAATTTTTATTTTTTTAGGACAAGCCAATTATTATTAAAAACACAATCCTAAGTTTTCTGAACTTTTCTCTTAAGTCCTGGGTCCACTGTTCTTCTCAATCTTCTATTCAATAGATATAACTGATTGATATTTAACAGATCTAATTGATCTAATAGATCTAGATATTTAATTGATTTGCAACACATATTGAAGTTGTGATCCTTTTTGGGAAACCAGAAACCCATATCTGAATGAGCGTGTTTCTCGAGAAATCTTCTTCTATTTTTATTTTTTGTGCAACAGTACACTTTCCTTGATTACTATAGCTAGCAAATGCCATCCTTAGATTAACAAGTATTATGCAATTAGCTATTTGACCGTGGGAAATTTTTCAGAATTAAAGAGCTAAACAGTGGCAGGCACACCATTCATGTGTTGCCAAACAAGACACTTAACACCTAATAAACAGTAGAGCTGGTAGGAGGGCATGAACTTGTTGTGAGTGACAGCTCGCCATTTAGAAGTCATAACATGTGACTGCTGGGCTCCAGGGTCGCCAGGCTAATTTGGCTCTTGAGAGAACTTGGTGATAAAAGAAATTTCTCTTAAAAAGAAAAATAATCTTTCTGTTCTTACAACTGATTGCTGATGGCTTGTACATCAGAAAATAAAGACGGCTGGCCAACTTAAAAGCAAAATTAAACATAAATAAAGAGCTGCTCTTTTCTCCGTGTGACTGATAATTACAGAACCAAGCAGTGTGCTCTGCCACCTGCATCATCCGTGTTTCATAGTGCACATTTTTTTGAGGGCTTATAGCACTTCTAACTGCTTTGCAATTGATCTAATTCTTCTAAGGAGTTGTGTTTTTCTTTTCCCTGAGATGAGTTTTTTATTTGTTTTTGATTGCCAATGAGCTGAAAACAATAATATCTTGAAACACCCGAACTAATTGGAACATTTTATCCAGGGCTTCCGAACTTCTACTCAGTCTATGAGTCAAAGAAGACTCCCTACCAAAATGGCACCAATGGCAACCAGTGAAATTATGCCCCTACCCAAACATCTGACATCTACCTTTCAGATAACTTTACCATAATGTCAGACTTCTAATAAAATAAGACTAAGGAAGGGTACTTTGGATAAAAGTTTACAGAAAATTTGATGTCTCCACAAACACACTGTTTGGTGACATTGGAGGCATTTCTATCAATGTAATGGTGCCCTTCCCTTTGCATTCCTGGGTCTCCTGTCTCCAGCCAGTCTCCCTTCCTGCTCCTTCCCGTCTGGTCACATATGCTTAGTTATCCTGAGGAGTAAAGTCCTCCTAGGTGATATTAATCACAGTCCAGATCCCCAGAGTCATTCAGTTCTATGCCTTAAGAGTGTCAACAGGCCACAGTCTCCAGGGTTCTGGCAATTACTGTTAACTAGAATTTCTGTCAGCCTCTTGAGTAGCAGTCTATTTTTTTTTTAATATTTTGAATTTTGGTCTAGTATTCAATCTCTCCTTATCTAGGACTTTCTGCAGTACTATTGAGGCACCACCCAGTTCTTCTAGTTTCAGGACAGTAGAGAGAGATTGTGGAACACGCAGTCCAGTAGTCTTTTGGACTATGTCTTTCCTTGAGTCTGATGTTCTTCAAGCTCCTTTCTCTTTGATGAGGAGAGACCAACAGATGACTGCAAAATTTTTAGGACCCAGTTGATATTCTCCAAAGTATATAAAAAACAGTCCTTGTGGGCTACATTATGATGCCAATAGACCCGAACACCTGCCAGGCCTGTGGTCTCAAGTCTCCAAATGCAGTTAGTCATACCTTCAAAGGGTCTGGTTATAGCTGTGAGGTTTTTAGAATTTTGCCCCTTGTATGCACTATAATATCTATAGCTATGTTTGCAGAACATACAAGTAAAAATACATATGCAGAGAAATCCTCTGCCTTCTCTTTATATGTTCATGGGTATAATACCATACGCCCTGCCACATTTGTTCAGTTTGCATGTCTACATATATATCTACTCAGACATTGTTTATCACTTATTAATGCAGAAATGCATATATAATAGTACTTATACTTTTTTGGTGTTTTACTCTTATGCATTTCCCAATGATTTTCTTTGCTTTGAGGTCGCAAAGCCCTCCCTCCTTTTCTATACTACGATTCATTTCACCTCCCTTAACACTGTACCGGTTCATGATTTACTCCCCTCTCACCTGCCCATTCCTGATGATAATAAAAGACTATTTCCTTCTGCAGGTAAGCCTTTAGCGTCTTGTAATAGTGCTTTCTATAATATTTGTCCTCTTGCTAACCAATATACTATCTTTTATTAAGATTCGCTCATGTTATGAGGTATTTTGCTAGTCTTCATTGCACTTTAGTATCACAGTATCCCTTCATGGACTCTCAGTTTGCCAAATGATGGTGGCTTGGGCGTTGTTCTGATACTGGAACCTGTGCCGCCAGTGTTTTAAACGAGCACAAAGTTACCCCTGGTGAACGATTTCAGCAGGAGTTCTAGACTAAGAACAGATTAGGAATTGGTGGTCTCCTTCGAGACGATCAGTCATTGAGAACCTTATGAATAGCAGTGACACATTGTCTGAGATAGCACTAGATGACTCCCTCTACTTGGAAAGCACTGACGATTATACTGGGGAAGAGCTGCTTTCTCGCAATAGAGTTGGCCTTAATGATGCAGATGGAGAAAAGTTTGGAGGACTTTCTTTTCTGTTACTGAGTTAGGAAGAATAGTGACTTTATTTCACTCACCTGCAAAACATTCTAATTTTTTATTTATTTATTTCCATAGTTTTATTGGCATATTATTGACTTGTCATAAAATTCAATATTTCAATCATATGAAGAAGAGCTGGGCAATCAGCACCACAATCAAGTTCAGAACATTTTCTTCTTATACTCATTGTTGCTAGCACTCCATTTCTGTCCAACCTGCCTTGACATGCCCCTTGGTAATTATTAGTCCACTTACTGTCTCTATAGGCTTGCCTATTCCATATTTCTTTTTTCTCTCTCTTTCTTAATAATTGTATTGGGGGCTTATAGATCTCTTATCACAATCCATACATACATCCAGTATGTCAAGCACATTTGTACATTTGTTGCTATCATCATTTTCAAAAAGTTATCTTTCTACTTAAGCCTTTGGTATCATCTCCTCATGATTCCCCTCCCTTCCCACCTTCCCTTCCTCATCAACCCTTGATAATTTATAAATTATTATTATTTTGTTATACCTTATGTTGTCTGAGTATATGCAAAAGAACTATACAAAACAAAAAGATAACAAACAAAACAATGACAAGAATGAGAAAAAATTCAACAGAAAAGGAAGGAAACATTAAAAACATAACTTTAAAATGGGTCAAAAGGGAGGTAGAATGATATGATATTACATTTGAGCCTAACTATATCTTCCATACTCGAATTCACAGAGATCTCTGTCTGAATGAAGACTACTCACATGCCTGGACTGTGGTCAGAGGGGACTTAGAGGAGGTCTTATCCATGGGAGAACCATGCAGATGGATTTGGGGCTTCTACTGTCATACATAACCTTCTGCAAACTTGGTGTTCAGAATTTAAGCATTTATATCTTACATCCTTCAGGTTTGGATTTTATTATTTACAATCCCTGGATTATTCAGGCTGGTGTACTTCTTCTTTATTGACTTAGCTGACATATCACTTAAATGAATGCTTGCTTTAATATAAGCCTTTAAGACCCCCCAAACCCTATTCTTTCTGAGGACCATCTGATTGGTTCACCACACTTTGTTATAGTACTATTAACTCCAGTGCACTCTTCAGGAGGCTAGTGTTGAGTAAGGTCATGTCATAAGAGAAATTTATTCTTAGGTTAAGGCTATGATTAAGTGTGAACACGAAATTCATTAATATATCTATGGTATATATGCCTCTGGTTCATATCAGAGACATCATTATCATTTTATAATAGAAAACATTATAATCATACCTTGGGAATAAGATAATTCTGTTGATTCTATTGATTGAGTCAAGGGTATCGAATTTAAAGTACTGTATCAACTGGATTTTCATACCATAATACTTGAATTGTTAACTCATAGGGATTAAAAGCTTAAGTGACTAGACATTGTTTACATGACAATGAAGATTGGGGATAGGGTAAAACTTTCAATGACACACTTTTACTAAGGTAGAACCATACCTGCCAGACCAGTGGGTCATTAAAAAGCAAATGCAACAAACAAATAAAGAGTATTTGTTCACTTATTTGCTATCCCCTGGCTTTAATAAAGGGATAACTAAGAAACAGAAATAGAGAATTCTGAAGACGATCAAGGAAGAAGCCCACTAGCTGACAATATTGAAAATCTCTCCCAAAAGGCACGAAGCTGAGACCAAAGGTAAGAGAGGTAATAGTACGGAGACCAGGCGACAAAGCAGAGGAGCATCACTGAAATTACGTCGCTGTAGGGCAGAGGAGCAGGCTGGCTCCCTAGCCCATAGATCCAGAGGTCAAGGGAGCATGTGTCTTAGAGACTGAGCACCCGTGAGAGAGAGAGAGAGAGAGAGAGACACTTGGTAGAGGTACTGAGAAGAGGTATTGCTGTGGATCAACAATTGTATCTTTACTATTTTCTGATTCTGATTAAGTTCCCTGATAAACCCACTTGATCATGAATATTGTCTGTGAGCTTCCTGTGGTCATTGCAATGAACTATTTTATTTATTTGTTTGTTTGTTTGTTTGTTTAGGCATCACTGCCCTCAGGTGGTGGGAGTAGGAGGCTCAGCCTTTGCTCCTGGGAGCCAGAATTGAACCTCCATCCCAGTGGGCCGCAGTCCCGCACCCAACCACTACGCCACCAGGGTTCAGCCTGCAATGAACTATTAAACCCAACAGAAAAGTAGACGTGCTGTGGAAAGAACAGTCGGTGTCAGAATAAAGAAAGATGGAAGGTGGAGGCATAGCTGACCTTCACCTTGTACAAATCAACCTTGGGCTGCTATGGAGTACGATTTTCCTTTTCCCTTTAGGCATAAAATTACAAAAGAAAGAAGCAATTGTCAAAGCTGAGCAAGCTCTGGACCTGTGACTCCAAAGAGTAATCTGGCCTTTATTAAACTGATAGTCCATGAATATAGGTTTGAGTGTTTGTTTGTTTTTTAACTTTCATTTTGTTGTTGAAAAAGACAGACACCAGCTCCACAGGTCTGGGCCATTTACTGAGTGTGGCACCATACCTATGAACTTGAATTGGACTGAGCTGGGGTATAAAATTATTTCCTAACACAAAATCCTTAAGTGTACATGAGTGTCATTGGTTTTCTTTCTCTAGACAACCCAGCCTAACACATGGTTGAAGTGTTGAAGTTTTCTATAAATTTTAGAAATTGGTCCCTTGACCAAAATGTCATTTTGGCCACGTCTGTTGATGTGCATAAAGTGTTTAATTTGTAGGGGACTATAGTTGTCTAGTTTATCTTCGGCTGCAGTTTAAGTTATTTTTGATAGCGTGCTTATGCCCTGCACTAGGGCATCAACCTGCCCCCTTTTCTTTGATGATAGCTATAGTTTTAATTGAGATCTTTGATCCTTTTTAAAGAAAATAAGAGGGAAAAAATAACAAAGAAAGAAAGGAAAAACCAAGAGAAGACAAAAAGGAAAGGAGAAAAATAAAAACAAGAAAACAGGTAGTAGCAGACTCAAACTCCAACTCACCACCTTCAGCAATGGTGGGTATACTTATGCTTCTTGTCCAAGAACAGTGGTTCTCAACCTTCCTAACACCACAGCCCTTTAATACAGTTCCTTATGTTCTGGTGACTCCCACCCATAAAATTATTTTCATTGCTGCTTCAAAACTATCATTTTTCTACTGTTATGGATTGGGTAACCTCCATGAAAGGGTCATTTGACCCCCAAAGGGGTGACTGGCGACCCCGAGGTTGAGAACCACTGCTTCAGAGCATGCCTGTGGGCTTCTCAGGGAGCAGAGTGCAGGGAAGTTACTGGAAGTGGAGGGGAACAGTGAGCATGGCAGATTATGGGTGGGTAGAAGTGGCAGAAGGGGGATCACCATGGGGGCAGCAGATGGGGGTGGCCAGACATCTGATCCCCATGAGAGTGTGTAAGGCATGGGAGGGGGACCACACCTCTCAGGTCAATGGTCACAGGCATGGACACTGGTGCAGTCCTTGGTGAGTAAGGTTGATTTTCTGTTCCCTTGCTGTAATAATTCAAAAGGGGGAAAATGACGGATCAGCTCCTGTTCAACTGCTTTGTGTATCTCCTAGTTCACTGTTGAAATTCCATTTATTTTTCTAATTATTATTTGGGCTACTTCTTTATTCTTTCCTTTGAAGCTCCGAGTTCCAGTATCGTCATCTATATCTGGTACACTTGATCTCTTGGGTCTTTGTTGTGGAGGGCCACAGTGGTAATGCCTGCTGAGCCGTCCATCTTATCTCCTTCCCAACCAGATGCTCTGCATCTAACAAACTGAGCTGTGATAGTAGTTTGTTTGAGAAGACACCCTGGTATTGGCCTCCTCCTCACCTTAGTACCCTGTGCTATTTGGAATCCTAATTACCTCCCACTAAAGTCACAAGGTGGTCACCTAATGTATTCATTTGGTTAATTCTCACTCGCTGCTTAGTGGACCAGTTTCTCTTTTGCTTTTTAAAAGTTTCTTCTCTATCTTGGAACACTCAAGCCATGATTCCTCTTGTTTAATATATATAATCTTTCAATTAATTTTCAAAAAGCAGCATGAGGATGCTCAAACAGTGCAACATCATAAGGGTCCACTGCAGTTTTCAGTCTCTGCTTCCTGCTTGCCTCTTTTCAACTTTATCCCCCACCTCATCATTTACAAATTTCTCCCAGCACCTAAGAGTGAAAGAAAACCGCTGCTTATCATTTTGGTTGGAGAAAGGACTTGCCCTAAAGGATCCCACTTATAGCTAGATTGAATTGTGTCCCCATCACAGGACACATTGTAGTCCTTACCCCTCTTCTTGTGGCAGGAATCTTATATGGAAACTGGAAGCTTATTTTGTTATATTAATGGAGTCATGCAGGTGAATGGGTGCTAATCCCAATTCCTTCTGCCTGTTTTCTATGAAGGAGGTCACAGACATCCAGTTTTGGTGGTTCACTCATAGAATTTTTGTCATCCATGCAGAACTACGTTCGACTCTTGGGCCAAACACTCATCTTTCAGTGATAGCACGTGTGTTGTTTTGATGTCAAACAGATATTCAATGGAGCTACCAGATGAAAATAAACTAGGAAATAAGACCCGGCAATGCACTTCCAAAAATCAGCCAGTAAGAATTCCACAGGTCAGATGGTCTAATCCACAACCGACCTGGGCCAGCATGGGTCTGAACTGTGTTTTGTCCTGTAGTGTAGAGGATCATCATATCAGGGCCTACTCAACAACAAAGGAATACAGAGATACATACACGCAGACAAGCAGACACCCTGTGAAGCTCCATCCACGAACAGCCAATGAATTACAAGAAATGCTTGATGCTAGAAGCAGCTGAAAGAGACACAGGACTCCCCACCCCCCAACTCCTACCCCAAGAAATGCCAGAAAAAAAATCTAGTTCAGTGGATACCCTAAATTAGGTCTTCTACCATTCTGAACTGTGAGGAAATAAATATCAGTGCTTGGAAGCTATTTTGTGGCAACAGCAGCAGTACTAGGTACACATGACACCCTCTAGTACAAGTCCCTTTAGAGAAAGCCTCAGTCAGAAAGCCCTTCATGCCCTTTCCCAGCACCCACTTGTCCCCTGCCCTGACTAAAGGAACTCACTCGCCTTTCTTTACGAGGCTCTCACACATGTGCACCCCTCTCTAAGACTCCGCACAGTGCTTCTCATAAGCACTTTCTGCTCCTAAGAGTCTTCCGGCAGGCAAGGCTCCTTGAGGGATGTACCATGTCAGAACCATCTCTCTGTAACTTTGGTCTCTAACTTAAAGACTCTCTAAATGTGTTCCTGTTTAAGTGCAGGAATGGATAAAAACTTAATGCACTAGGTGAGCCCCGGTGGCACAGTGGTTGTGCGCGGGACTGTGGCCCACTGGGTCGGAGATTCAATTCCAGCAGTGGGGCTGGGTCTCCTACTCCCACCACCGGACAGCAGTGAAGCCAAAAAACAAAACAAAACAAAAAAAAACCTTAATGCACATACACTGTAGATGTTTACAAAAAGGACACGAAGCATACAGATAATTCAAGCTTTTACCTTTCCTACAAGATTACTAAGAAGAAATTAGGAAGGGTGCCACATTTAGACAAGGAAAAGAAATCATTAAAAATAGTTACTGAAGTGCTACAGCTCTTTTAGAATTTGTCTAGAAGGTCTTCCGGTTTTTCCAGAAGACCCCCCATACCTCAAGACCTCCTGTCCACACTCCTAGCCTTTATCCCACTCGACTCTTCGGGGACTCCCCACTCACTGCACACACTCTAGCATTAATTTATTCACCAGCTCCCTCACACTCTCACCTCGGTGGTTTCTGGGTGTGATGCGGTTCTTAAGATTATCAACCAGTAAGAAAGAATAGTTATTGACTAGGATAAAGCATTTAACAGGTGCTAGGTATGAGTTATTACACGAAGAATCATTATTTGGTATTTTATATTAAGTTTTATACTTAGTCCACAGACAAAAATTTCCCTTTACTATCTGTATCTGGTAACTGTCCTAACTTTCTGCTTTGGTTACATTTTTATTTCCTTTCGACCCCATCCTTTTTTTTTTCCTTCAATCTTTGTGCTATCGTTTCTGCCACTGTTCAGCAGGTGACACACATCTTTGAGCAAATGCTTCAAAGGATGGCTTCCTCGTTCATTTAGAAAGACACACTAGATCTTTGATAAAACCTTGAAAAGGGACAGAATCTTTTAAAGTCTGATCAGACTGTAGTAGTTGACCTATTTAATTGGGTGACCAAGGAGAATTGGAGGAATGTCAAAGCCATAGGCATGGTACAATCTTAAGCTTCCTAACTCTACGGAAATAATAAAAAAGCATGCAGAGCTTTGCAAATAGTAGATGTTCAACAAATGCTTGAAAAACAAGCTTAATGCATGCCTATATTGCACACACACACACACACACACACATCGGTTTCCAAAAAAAAGAGGGTCCAAAAAGTGAGAATTAAAGGTGAGAGGAGTTTCTGTAAAAATAATAGTGTAGACCCTACTTGAGCCCTGCCACAAGCACATATCTGGAGACTTGAAAGTGTCAAGGAGATGGAAGTCAAGACTGTACTTGGAAGTATGGGAGGTGTTAGCAAAGCTTAGACATGGCGGATTTTTAACTCCAATCTCCTCATCCAAGCCAGGCATGAGGGAGACAACTGGCAACCTAACATATGCCCCTACTAAAGCTCTCTGCATTCAGATTGAGAAGACTCAAACAGATTCGCTCATCCTTGGTAGTCATGAAGGTGAGCGACGAGTGATGAGGGGCCTTCTGGGTTCTGCCATGTTCTTTCTCTGGCTCCAGACTGCTTACATTTGTTTCTCCTTTCATCTGCTATCAACCTGGGGATTCTCTATCCACTTTTTATAGAAGCACCTCATAACAATAGACTTAGCAAACAAATCGATCTTCTTTCCTCTTGAATCTTCTTTTGGTTTCTTTTGAGCTTTTTGTGTTATTAGGTGGCTTGCCATCTGTTGTCTTAGCAGTTTAATGCACAAGAGGAGGAAGGGCTGCCTGGTTCTTCTGGTGCCACCTTCATAATCTCTGAGCCCATTCTTACAATGACTGTGTCAATCCATGCCATTGAGGGTCTTCCCCCTTTTTTGCTGACCTTCTACTCGACAAACCATAATGTCCTTCCCCCAGGTCTCTCCTGATGACGCATCCAATGTATGTTAAGTGAAACCTGACCATCCTCAAGTCCACGCGGTATTCTAGCTATTCTTCCTTCAAGAATTTGGTGTGTGACACTACAGGCCGTGCAACATTGAATAGTCTTCATAGCACCACAATTGAATGGCATCAATTCTTCATCATGCTTGCTCTTTCACACGCCAGATTTCCATGCATACAAGGTGATGAAAAATACTTGGGTCAGCAAACTGAATCCTTTAGATGACTTCTTTGCTTCTGAACATGTGAATGAAATCTTTTGAAATCTATTTTCCCATTCCAAAGTGTTGTTTAATTTCTTGGCTGTTGTTTCAATGGGCATCGATTGCAGATGTACCTAAAATGAAATATTTGGCAACTTAAGTAGCTCTCTCTATTTATCAGGATGGTGCCTATTGTTAGGGCTTTTATGATCTTTGGGTGACATAGTAATCCATGCAGCATATGTAATCTGTGTTCTTCAACAGTAAGTGCCCCAAGGATTCTGCATTTTGGCAAACAACGTTGTATATGTCATCAACGTATTGCAGGTTGATAATTAGTTATCCTCCAATCCTGATTTGGCAACTTGAATATTTCTTCTCACATCATCTGCTCAGCTTGAAGATTGAATAAGTATGGTGAAACAATACAATCCTAATGCATTTCTTTGTGATTTAAGACCATGCAATATTACCTTATTTTGTTTCAACAACTGCCTTTAGTGTGTGTATAGTCTTTGTGTGAGCGCAATGAAGTATTCTGGAATGCCATTTTTTCCCAATGTTTCCATAATTTCTAGTGATACACACAGTTCAGTCCTTTTGCAGAGTCAATAAAAACACAAGCAAATTCTTTATGATATTCTCTGCTCTTAACTAAGACTCATCTGACATTAGCAATTTTCCATGTTTTATATTCAATTCTGAATCTGTCTTGATTTTCCCAGCAATCCCTTATAAAAGTACTGCTGGACCCATTTTTCAATTATCTTCTGCATAATTTTGCTTGCATGTCATATGAGTGATATTGTTTGGTAATTTCTGCATTTCATTACATCATCTTTCATTGGAATAAGAAAGCGTATGGATCTCTTCCAGTTTGTTGTCCAGGGAGATCTCATCCAAATATCTTTTTGTAGATGAGTGCACACCCCAGCACTATGTAAGTTTGCTGAAACATCTCATCTGATAATTCATCAATTCCAAGAGGCTTGTTTTTTGCCAAATCTTCAGCACACCGTGGACTTCTATGTATAGTACCATCTTTACATCATCATATGCTATATCCTGGAAAGGTTGAATATTGTCAATTCTTTTTGGTAGCATGACTCTGTGTATTCCTTCCATCTCCATTTGATGCTTTCTACAGAATTCAGTATTTTACTTACATATTCTGTCAACACAAAATTTGATTCTTTTTCCTTTTGTTCATTTCATCTTAAGGAATGCCAAACATTTTCTTCCCTTTTGGGTATTTTTATTTAATTCTTTATATTTTGTTATAATACTTTATATTACTGAACTGTCCTTTGGCATTTTCTACTAAGTTCTTTCATGTCATCATTTCTTTCTTTTGTTTTATCTATCCTAAATTTAAGAGAAAATTTCAGAGTTTCTTCTACATCTATATCCTGGGGTGAATTGTGTCCTCTCCACATGTATGTCAACTTTACCAGGTCATGTGTCCTAGTATTGTCTGTTCTCCATTTTGTTATCCGATATAATTATCCTCAATTTTATACAGACTCAATGCAAGGTGTGACAGCCTTGCAAGTGGGCATTACTAAAGTTCCACCTACTCACTTCACATTCAAACCCTCATTTAAGTTAGACCCTTATTCAAGTCACCTCCTTGTTTGAGTCACACCTCTTAACTTACAAGAGATAAAAGGATGAAGAAGTTAGCAGGAAATAGGAGAGATCTCTACCACCACGAAAGAAGAGGTTAGGGCAAGTTGTGTACTCTGGACTCAAATTTCCTGCTTTGAGAATCTCATAGGTTCATCAACCTCCTAGAGTGATGACATGACACATGAAGATCTCTAAGGAATTCTAGGCCAATAGGTGTTGAAAGAGGTAAAAGAAATGCCCCCCTACATTGGTAGAGAAAGGAAGTAGTCCACCATAGTTGATTCCTGACCCCCAGCCTCTTATACTGTGAAAGATTTTCTGTTTGTAAAAATCATTCACTCATAGTTTTTCTATTAAAAGACAACTAGACAATTAAGACAATCCATTTTGGTCTGTGTGTGGGGGGGTTGTCTTCTTAAACACCTTTTGCATTCTTCATGTACACCATCCTTGATTTCATCCCACAATTTGCCTGGTCATCAGTGTTCAATGCATCATATCAATTGTTAAGGTGGTTTCTAAATTTTGTGATCTAGTTCCATCGATTTTGTGGAGCGCTGTCACTCCCTACTCATAGCAACCCAATGTCCAACTGAACTAACCACTGCTGGCCCTGAGTTACCTCCACACCTCTTCTGTTCCAGGCCAATAGTGCTGCAAGTGTCAATCCATCAACTCAAACTCATACATTTTTCTTAATTTTCTTTGTCATAAACTAGCTTGCATACAAGCAATATGGGGGAGGAGAGGTGGTGGTGGAGGCATGATAGTGGCAAGGAGGAAGCATTAAAGAATTAGAAGAATATTGTATGTTTTGTCAGTACTATACTGCACCCTTACTGGCTCATCTCTTCCTTATGACCCTTCTGTGAAGGATGTCCAATTGACTACAGATGGGCTTTGGTCTCCACTCTGCCTCACTTTGTCCACATCTCTGATTGTTTGTTTTGGGTCTTCTGATGCCTAATATCTGACCTTGTCGACACCTCAAGCGCGTGTGTTTTTTCCATATGGGCCCTTTAGCTTTTCTTTGCAATCTCTTTTTTCACCTCCTGCCTTGTTGTGACTGATAATATCGAACTGCTCTGTCATTACTTCCCATTGGTGGAATTGACTGGATTCCTGTGCATTGGTGACACGGATTCCAGCAGACATTGATAACTCTACATCAGCCATGTCTGAACAAAATAGGTGTGAGTGCAGATGGGAACTTAAATGTATATGTGTGTGCACATGAACACTGTTCTTTTTTCTTAATCCCTTCACCAATTTCTTCTCGTAGAGGACATAACATTTAAAGGTGAGGGTGGTGCAATCCATATAGCTGATACTAATCCAAATTTCTCTTCAGTCTCATTTAGCCATGCAATGATGCTGAATGCGGGAAGATCACAGGCCAGTGGTGAAAAGTCTTGTGGATCCAGTGGAGGTAGAAGCATCTCGGTGCTGGCAGGGATCTCCATATGACTGCTTCTGCTCTGAGTGTGTCTCCTCAACAGGAGGGTGAAATGGAGAAAGGGGACCACATCCAGGGACAAAGACAGGAAGTTACCTTAATCCTCTTGAGAAGGCCTGGCCCACAAGAAGGCATCATCAGCCTGTCACCTAATTGACAGGCTAGACTTCATCCCTATCCCTATTTATCAAGTTGACATGAGATTATGTAACTATCACAGATGACCTCGGAGTCTATATTTCTCTTGAAACCAACTTCTGGCTTCATTGTTCCATAAGAAAATGGACGTAATTAAGGAGCCCAAAAAGGTGAAAGTAACATCAACAGCTTTCTCTTTCCAGGCCTGTCAGAACATTGCCTAGGATCATGGGGTTTTCTGTGGCACTGACTCTGGTTTATAAGTCAACACAGCATATTTATTACTACTGGCTTATATTATTAAAGTGAATACAGTATTTATTCATCTGACTGCTTCTGATCTCCAAAGTATTACCCTCTTTTTCCCCTGTAGACATGCTTCTACTTACTTGAATCTGATGCAGAAACAGTTAAATGGAGTCATAGGGGAAGCGGTCAGAGCTTCCCTGCCATGCTATGAGGTAGCGTTTCTCAGTTTCAACAGTATTGGCACTTCAGACTGAATAATGTCTTATTGCAGGGTGTATCCTGGGGATTGTAGGATGTTTAACAGTATGCCTGGCCTCTACCTTTTAGACACCAATATCATACCTCACCTCACCCATTTGTGACAAACAAAAACATATTAAGATAATGCCAAGGGCTCCCTGCAGGGCAAAACTGCTCCCAGTTGAGAATCATAGTAGTTAAGAGAACAAAAGGAAACAAGAACAAATGTCTAATGAGTACCTAATAGCTCTCAAGCACATTACCTACATTTCTGAATTCTGCTCTTCTTAGTAATATACTAAGATAGGCAGAAATAGCCCTGCTTTGTACATGGAGAAGTGAATGCCCAGAAAAATGAAGTACTAAAAACAAAGAAGTCTGATTCTAAACCTTGTACTCTGTCTTCTTGATTCACTTATCCAAAGGGATTTTCCTGTCTTTTCACCATACTTGTCCACCAACCCATGTCTAGATCAGTGGTTCTCAACCTTGCTAATGCCACAACCCTTTAATACAGTTCCTGATTTTGTGGTGACCCTCAAGCATAAAATTATTTTTGTTGCTACTTCATTATTGTATTTTTCTACTATTATGAATTGGGAGAACGCTGTGAGAGGGTCATTCCACTCCACTCCCCAAAGGGGTTGCAACCCACAGATTGAGAACTGCTAGTCCACACATCTTTTCCCAACTAAGAGATACTTGGCAGGGAATATCTTCAAAATACTGAGAACATTTTGCTATAATCATATCTCTTTCTCTCAGAGGATATCTTAGTTCTTTGGGCTGCTTTCACAGAAATAGCAGAAGTGGGTGGCTTTGACAAACAGGAATTTATTCTCTAACAAGTGACTAAGCTTGTGGTAACTACATAATCCATTGTCAATGTGAGACTATTATAAGTGGATGGGGTGGAGTTTAGCCTGTTGATCAGGTCACAGCTATTGACTTCATTTGAAGGGACTGAGGCAAATAACTCACTGAAGACAGGATATGCATTCACTCTCTGTGAAACATGGAGCTACCCTAGAGCCCCAGAGCTAAAGGAGCCATGTGGAGACCTCTGCCAGCACTGAGATCCTTCCACCACCACTGGATCCACAAGATTTTCCATCCACTGACCTGTGATCTTCCTGCATTCGGCATCATTTCATGTGCTGCACGAATCTGAAGAAGTAGTTATAGACTGGTAATGGACATATGGGCAAATATCAGATTTATGGACTTCACCTAGACTGACCTGAGATGTTTTCTTAATGTGCTATTGCTTTTTGATATAAAGTTCTCTCTATGAATTCATGTCTCTAGTCAACCCAGACTTACACAAGGTTAAACATCTGGATTCAGAAGGTCAACTCAAGAGGAAGGATTTCTTTCTCTCTCTCTCTCTCTCTCTCTCTCTCTCTCTCTCTCTCTCCTCTCCTCTCCTCTCTCTCTCTCTCTCTCTCTCTCTCTCTCTCTCTCTCTCACACGCGCACTCTTGCTCACTCTCACTCTTGGCTCTGGAAGAAGACCCTTCCCTCTTTTTAACACTTGTGAGTCTGGAATTTTTAGAGATCTCCCCGTAACCTGGCACCAATCTTTCTCTTAGGCTTAGGAGATTCTCAGTGTAGGAAATCAAGTCCATAAGATATGCTGCACACCCAGATCTCTCTTGGTAGTATTGTTGTTATTATTGGGTGAAATTGAGTCAGCTCAAGATCACAGCAACCCTATGTACAACAAAATTAAACACCGTCCCTTCCTACACCAGGCTCACAATTGGTACGTCAAGTCCATTATTGCAGTCACTGTGTAAACCCATCCTGAGAGCCTTCCTCTTTTACAATGACCCTCTTCAAACATGATGTCTTTTTTTAAGGGACTAGTCTCTCCTGATAGCATATCCTAAGTATGTGAGACAGAGTCTTGCCTTCCTCAATTCTAAGAAGCAATCTGGCTGTGCTTCTAAAACAGATTTGTGTGTTCTTCTGGCAGTCCAGGTCACTTTTAATTGTCTTTACTGACACCATCAATCAAAGGCATTGACTGTTCTCTAGTCTTCCTTATCCATTGCCCAATTTTCACATCCATATGAGGTAATTGAAAATACCATGGCTTGGATGAGTTGCTATTATGGTCACTCAAATCTCTGCTCACTTGTCTAACATATATCTCAAAATAGACTGACTCAAGATACTACTTAATCATGCAGAGAGTATCCTAATCATCGCATCAGAGGTTAGGGTTTCTAGCAGAGAATAACTATATCAGATCACAAAGTGATAGATAATACTGAGAATCATTGCCAAACTCACGTGTGTATTTGGTCAATAATATTCAATCCATAACAGAGGGTGTCCAAGAAGATAATAAAGGCTTTAAATGTTAGTAAATTTAGTGCTATAATAACATATAATGGCATCAGAGTCATACAAGTAAATTAACCCTCAACTAAATTGCAGGGGTTTTTCCTCCTTTTCTCAAGGAGGGTGTGTGCTGGATACAAAGTCAACCTAAGATCAATGTAGAAAGTTTATCATTGAAAGCACTTTTGCTAGAACATTCTGTTGAAAAAATGTGAAAATCTGAGGTAGTGGATTTCTAACTTCTGCTCACTACAACTGAGCATATGTGATTAAGAAACAAAAAACCCCACAAGAGTTGTGCAACCATTATAACTGTTCTCAATTATATGCCTATAAAAAGATAAGTTCACAAAAATTATTTGACATATATTTAAAACAATTTCAAAGAAAAAGAAGTCGTTTCTGAGAATGTTTATGTACAACTAAAAATCTCACAGGATTAAATTCCTTAGTATATAAGTTTAGGGTCATGGTTTCATAGGATATGCTAATTAATTGGCCTAATAAAGTGTTGAGTGCTTCTGTTTGTCTCCTAATTCATTGTGTAGAATTTGGGGTTTTAAAAACTTGCAGACAGCATAGCAATTGCTCTCTACTGACCTGAAGCAACAATGGAAGAAGAATGTCTGACTAATTTCCTCTATAAGCAAATGCTTTGTCTTCCAGGAAAACAGGAAAAGTGAAATGGTTCTCAGTAACCATTACTAAGTATTTGGGACAAAGATCCCACAGAATAATTTTGGTTACACAGGTAAAAATCATATCATTTTAAATGAGAGGGAGTGTAGATTGGGGATCCAAATCCAATCAATAGGTGAAGCAACATCCCCTTACAGAGGGTTTGCAGGGAGGAGGTGAGCCAGTTAAGGGACAATGTAGTAACAATGAGGTATGCAACTTTTCTCTAGTTCTCAAATGCTTCCTCCCACCCACTATCATGATCCCAATTCTACCTGACAAATCCAGCTAGACCAGGGGATGTACACTAGAGCCAGAAACTTGGGGGATTTAGAATAGATGATCCCTTTAGGACCAATGGTGGCAGTGGTGATACTGTGAGGGTGGAGGGATGGTGGAATAGAAATGGGGAACCAATTTCAGGGATCTACATATAACCTCCTCTCTGGAGTACAGACAACAGGGAAGTGAGTGAAGGGACACATTGGATTGTATACGATATGAAAAAGTAATAACAATTTGTAAATTATTAAGGGTTCATAGGAGAGGGGAAAGGGAGGGAAGGGAAATATGGTGAGCTGGTACCAAGGGGTCTAAGTGGAAGGAGGATGTTTTGAAAGTGATGATGGCAACAAGTGTGTAAGTGTGGCCTACATACAAATGATTTATGTATTGATCATGATGGGAGTTGTATGAGCCCTCAATAAAATGATTTATTTTTTAAAAAAGAAGGGGAAAGAGGAACTTATACCAAGGGCTCAAATATAAAATATTTGGAAATGAAGATGGCAACATGTGTACAAATGTGCTTGAGGCAGATGATGTATGGAATGTTATAAGAGCTGTAAGAACCCCCAATAAAATCATTTTTTAAAAAAGGTAAAAATGCATCGTCAAATTCTCTTGCATTTCAGATTTTCTGGAGCCATTGTGGGTAAATAGTCCCATGAAATCATATGTAAACCTCGAACCCAAGATATTCCTGTTCTTCTTAGATGACAGCCAGTTGACTCCAGTCCATAGTAACACGTGTGATATAGAATGCAACACTGGCCAGGCCTGCACCACTTTCCCAATTGTTCTTATGTTTGAGCCTATTGTTGCAGCCACTGGGTCAGTCCATCTCACTGAGCATCTTCCTCTTTTTCACTGCCCCTCCCCTTTACCCAGCAAGATGTGCTTCTCCGGGGACGGCTCTTTCCTGATAACATGTCCACAGTATGTGAGAAAAGCTCAAGCTATCCTTGCCTCTAAGGTGCATATGAGCTGTGCTTCTTCCCAGACAGATGTGCTTGTTCTTTCGAGGTCCATGGTACTTTTGGTATTCTTCACCAGCACCATAATTCATAGTCTTCTTAAAGGCAAGTAATAATTTAGCTTAACTGGTAAAAATAGTCTGACTTGAGCAATATTAAGTTCTCTAGGAACTATCCAGGTAGGATAAAATTGCTTACAGCAGTTCCAAAGATTAGATAGAACTTTAGGGAGCTGAGGAAATGACACGATGGGCCACGTAGACCCTCTTCTGGCTCCCGAGGTCAATTTTCACAAGCTAAAGGTCAAGCATACCTTCACCCTCCATCCTTCTTAACCTTTTTCTGACACCATCTATCCCTCTACCCCACCCGCCCCATCACTCTACCTTCCATCTGAGTTCAATAATTCATTGCAGTAGTCACACAGAATTTACCTTGGTCACAATTACAGGGTTCATTGAGGACGATAACAGGTTACAATTAGGTGATAAATGCTTAGGATACAGCTGTTTATTCAGGAAAGCTACTTTTTTCCATGCCCACAGGGAGGCGCCTCTCTGATCCTCAGCTTTTGGGGTTGGGTCTCCCCTGCTTAGATTATATTAGCAAAGTCTCATGGGACTGCCAATAATCCCCCCAAAGACCAACCACTCCACTGGAAGACTCAGTCCAAGGGCACCCAATTCCAGATCCATGGTCAGCAAATCCAGCTTCCCCAATTAAGCATCCAGAGGCAGCCCATTCCCCAAATCAGGCTCCTAGCCCAAAGCAGCCAGTTATTGGTCCTGTGGTTGGGAAGTCCGGTGCTCTATCTCATGCTCTGGCTTCTGCTTTCACTCTTGCATCCCTGCCACTCCTCTGGGGTCAGTGCTGTCTCTTGGCTCAATAAGATTCAATGCCCGTTGATCTCTGGCACCCCCTCTTGACTTTTCCCTCTTCCTAGTAGTGAGAGTGAGGTACACCTTGCTGCTGTTGAGGCGGCTTCTTTTATACCCAACAGGATGGTTATTATAAGTGTTGGCAATCATTCACAGCTGAATCATAATCCAACCAGTATTTCCTCACATTTTTTTACCCAGATCAATAAGGAAAATGTAGGTCAATTGGGGGGATAACAAAGACTTTGTCTACAATGGCCTTAATGACTAATTTACTGTCTTGCAGGGGCAAGGAATTTATTTCAGTGAAGGAGGGATAACTCAGAAAATGAGGTTGAAAAGAGGTGCCCAATTCAGAGAATGGAAGCAATGTCACTAACTGTACAAGCAGAAATGAACGGGTGTTGGTTTGTTTGTTTGCTTTCAGCAACAGCAAAGTACAATTTAGTCAAAGACAAACCTATGTTCATGGTATGTCACTCTAATGAGGATAATATGGCTCTTTGGAGACACGGACACAGATCTTGCTCCATTTCTGTAATTGCTTCTTCTTGTTGTTTTTCCAGGCTGAAGAGTTTTGCTTAACTGGAGGTGCTTCCTCATCCTAGTGTTCCTTAACCCTGCATCAGTGTTAGTTAATGGTCCCTCTATTAAACTCTCTTTCACCACCCTTATTCAACAAGCTACATGTTGAACCCCTAATGTACCCAGTCACTACCCTTTGAAGAAAGCAGGTCTCCCACATCTCTGACTCCGTTATCTTTATATAGTTTCCTCACACTCATCCTTTAAGACCTGAGAAGCCAATAAAAGTTTCCTGAAAGGAAAACTTTAAAACCTTTCTAAGAGATGCCAAATGTCTCCTGGCATCTCTATGATTGCACTTATCACTCATTATTTTATTGCTCTATCTCCTGTAATAAAAGGTGAAATGACAGCTAGGTCATATTTCCTTGTATACTCAGAGTTTAACTCACTATCTCATACATAGCATATTCTGCTTGAATAAATAAATGCATTATTGAAAAATACTTGGGATGGACTACAGGTTGCAGTGACCTCAATTGATATTGTCCTTCTGTCACATCATTGCTAGTGCAGGTATGTCACAGCCCTCGGTAACTGGACATTTCTGGGATATCCTCTGTGATACTGGGCATGTAACTTTAAAATGGAAATGATCACTGCAACATCAAGAGGATAGTAATAATTTATATATTGATATGAATTTATTTTATTAAGAGGGCTGTTACATATTAACAGTGATAGAAAAATAAATTTTAATTGGAATTTGAATATAATTACTTGAACCATAAGCACGTTGAAGGTTTGAAGGGGACAGTGGAATACTTGAATAGTGATCCCAACGACAATAATGAACCCACATTTCAGATTATTGTCATAGAGGATCTCAAGAAATTGAGCAAGAGAAGTGAACTTAACGCGATCTGGTAATCAATTTCATTTTCATCTGCTCTAAAGTATGGCCCAGTGTGCTCTAGTGGAAAAAATATACCATTTACTTTTTCCTCTTTCTCAACTTAGACTTCCTTTCCACATTTTTACTTTTTTCTTTCTTTTGTACTAGCTAATAAAGCATGAAGTCTTTGTTCTTCCTGGTTCAAAGACACTCTTAAAACCCAATTCATTTACAAAGTGAACTACGAAGAGTTTTAAAAGTGGAACTGAAAAATGTGGGAACTGATAAATTCTCCTGTAAACCTTTCCTAAACAGTTTTCTTCTTTAATCAAAATATGCCATAGTTTTTGGACCACAAGACGCACTTCTTTCCTTCTCCAAAGTGGGAGGGAAATGAGGATGTGTCTTATGATCCAAAGGTGTGGTATCCCAGAATATTTTAGTATACTGGTACTATTTGGTTCAGAATATTTTTCACTTGTTTTCTTGCTCTAAAAACTTGGTGCATCTTATGGTCAGGTGCATCGTATGTTCCGAAAAATAGGGTACCTTAAAGCTTTATATAGTTGTGATAGGTTTACAGTTCTTAATATGGCTC